>PNEQ01019450.1:20266-36638 GCA_003012365.1 Medauroidea extradentata
TGTCGTGGGGTTTTACACGCAAATCACAGACGTGTGGTGTTACAGTAACCTTATTGTGATTGGTACAGTCAAATGAGAAACGTCACAGTTCAAAGGCACGCTGCCAATATCTATGAAGCAGAACTGCAGACATGCACATAAGGTACTGGAACAAAGTGGGGCAAAATTCTTTTCGCGAAAAGTTCATGTCTCTAGTAATTTATAATAGTACCTGGCTAACCAGAGCAGAGTTTTAATTAACTTTATTTTCTACTAAAATAAAGTCTTAGGAAATTGTCTACATAGCTCTGTGTGTATATGTATATGTGATGTGTGTGTTGGTATATCGAATCCACAATCAGCGGAACTGATTTTTTATTAAATCTAAATTCAGTTTTCAGAGGAAATTATATTTTTCAGATTTTTACTCTGTTTATGTGTGAGACAAGCTAACGTTTTCATAGTTAATCAAGCATAGTTTAAAAGTTCTAGTCCAGAGTTATAACTGTGTTAAATCCGCCTATACGTGTAGGGCAACAGGGACGAGAGTGGAATTGCTAGATGCGAGAAGATTGATCGCATTTACTGCCTCAAGAAGTACAGACTGGGAGGATGATCCTTTACGACACACCTGAAAAGTTTGGTAGTAACTGTAGCCAGGTACACCAGGTTAAACATTCCATGGGTTTTGAATTTTTAGTCACCAATTCACGGCCCTTTAAGGCTCGATATACGTCACAAAAGATTTTCTCGATATCCGTAAAATAAATCCTGGATATTTGTCACCCTATAATCAGAAAGCTGTTTACGCGAAGGCAGTAAAATATATTAATAATTCTTGGCAACCAATACAAGTGATTACAGTACTTGGAGAAACGGTGAGTAGGCTATAAATGTTTATAATAAACGATAGTGTCTTACGCATTTTTCCCGTTGATAACTTGAAAAAATTGCACTTGTGCTATGGCTCCTGTACGAGAAACTGGTATTATATTATCCATTTGTGCTCGCAAGTAAGCGTACTTCGTCGTTACTCCTTTCTTGACTCCAAATTTGCCTTCATCCTCCTAAATCTTTCCAAAATAATCTCCCTTGTCTTTGATTCGGTTCTTGCGGAGTCTAACATTCTACACAGACCTGTGATAAGGTGCAATTTTCATATAATATGTCAGTAAGGAACGTCGGCACAAAATAAATTACTGAGGTAAACGATTTCTTACATGCACATATCGCAAGCAATACTTTCATTTTTTTCTCCTAGACATATTTTTATATCACTATTCCTAACTATACTTCCGCTCTGTGTTGAGGCGCCCACAAGCTGATAGGTTGGACCCTACTCACAGCAAAAGCTATAATTCAAATTCTGGGCCGGATACAAACGTGTAAGAACTGTTTGCGGAAATTAATTTCCGATGTGCTGCCGTTCTGGCATCGTGACGAGAGATTTGTAGGACTCTCGCCGCCTTATGCTGTAATCGCAATAGCGTGACAGACGTGACGCGAAGGACGCGACGCGAATAATATAACTAGTAAGCCAATCAGCGTCGAGGCTTTTGTGACGTCAGCGCTAACAGTGGCGGACGCGACGCGAATTCCGAATAGACAGTATTTATATATTTTATTCGCGTCGCGAACGTGATAAAGCTAAGTAGTGGAATTTAATTTGTGGCCAAATATAGGTGAAAATGATGAGTTAATAGTTAATTATACCGTTATAATAATCATAAAATAACCTTTTTAAACAAATGTGTAATTTTGACCGTATTTTCAATTTTGCTATTGCCAGTGGGTATTTAAACTACAGTACAAAATAAACGGAAAAACATTTGAAATGCTATAAATATCCATGGTTGTCGTACTAGAGGTTAGTACAGGTTAGTATGTTGGAACAAGAAACTATTTACATGTAATATTTTTAGTACGTGTCGCGCGGCAGTGTTCGCAATACTGAGAATTTTTTTAATGTCTCATTGCGCCCTTCGCGTGGTGCATGTCGCGCTATTGTGAATCCAGCATATTTGTACAACTCCTAAAACGACCTTATCATTAAAAGAGGGACTCATTATTCCTGGCTCTCCATTTATCTCCTCTGTGATAAGTTGGGGGATTTCATCACCCTTGACGTCGTGTGGCAACCCCGCCATTCTTCATGTAAGATAATCACCTGCTGGCAACCATGCCCCTTGCTGCGCCGACCCTTACCTCGTACTGTACATCGTAATCAGTGTTAGGACTCAATCTTTGTTATTTAAACGTGTGAAGCGTACATAAATCAAACCCTCTGTTTTCACTCCTTAATTTTTTTTTATCAGGAACTAACGGAATAGTTTTGTTTCAGTATTTATGAATATTTACTCAATTACGTTCGGAAAACGTAGCTGTACTTATTTTTCTAGCTTACGGTGGTTATTACTTCCTAGAATATTAAAGAAACATTGTCTTTTATGTGGTTGTGATGTTGCGAGTAGCTGGCGTGTTAGTTTAAATGTTTTGTTTACATATAAGTATTATTTTATGAGACAGTGATTTTACACAATTGCAATGTTTTGAATAATTCAGTTGACTAATGAGTTAAATGTGAACAATGTGTACAAATTTGAAAACATTTTAAACTAAGTAACATGACTTCAGTCAAGCATACAGTAATGCAGGCTAAATGCAAACATGGTAATGGTTTCGAAAAGTACTTATTTCAGAGTTAAGTAAACTGAAATCTAAAAATCCGAAGCAGTGAGAAAATGCATGTTGTGAATCTTTTCAGTACGTGATGAAATTTAAATTGTGCATTGAGGAGTAACTATAATGACGCTAGTGAGTTGGCGGTATGATTCCAAGGACTTGAACATATTTTTATCGTTCCAGTTTGTGTTTAAAGTAATTTAAATTTGTTTACAATTCTGATTTAATAATAAACTTTTCATTAAGAATTTGATAACGATAACTCTTTTATAAGTTTTCTACCACCATTTGTACAAAAATGTTTATTGGAATAAGTAATGTCAGTATTTTTTTTTTTCAATCTATTTTTTGATGTGCTGTTTGACAAATTATTATTTGATGTCTAAATTTTATTTTGCCTTTGTTCGCTTAAAAGGGCTTGGACTATAAACTAACGCTTTGTACACGAGTCGAAGTTGACAAGACTTTCAAGGCTATTATACAAAAAAATATGGAGGAGAATCCTATAAAATAGTTCTTGCCAACATGTGAGCAAATATTTTGCAGTAGTGGCGTATCTCTAACGAAATTTTTATGTCGCCAAAATATTGTACACTTAATTTTTGTCACAATAGCTATAGGAATATGTCTTTCTAGCATGGCATATATTATATACATTTTTTGTATTTCTATATCAGTTTCGAAAGGTTGGAGAGTCTGCCAGATTTTTTTGGTGTTTATTTTTGCTGCACACGCTGTTAAATGTCAGCTGGTGATCGTCGCTGGAATTTTGAAAAGGGCGGGGTGATGACACTAAACATGGCTTAAGAGTAGATAAATAAACACTGAAAACATCAATTGATTTCTACGCTTTTTTCGAAGCCAATATGGATAAAATACTGAATGACAATCCTAGATAATGGTATTTGCCAACTTTATGAGTAAATATTTATCCAGAATTACTAATTTGTTACGCGTGATCTCTTGCGCCGCAGTTAAATGCACGAGGTACCGGCGTCAGAGATTGTGCCTCAGAAGCTCGTAACACTGCAAACAATTTTGTTTAAAACGTTGGCTAAAACTATTGTCTAGGATCGCTATTGATTAATTTTTGGCAAATTTTCTTCAAGAAGCCTACAGTTATAGATTAATGCTTTTAGCGTTGAATTATGTACCACGCCCTCTTAAGTACTGAGCATGAAGTATTGGCAACGTAGGTCTATAGGGACCTGAAAAATTCGCGTTTTCTTTTGGGAACAAGCTATAATTGCAACTACTATTAGTTCGTGTTAGTTTCGCAACTGGCCCTCGACTGTTACGACAGTTCCTGGAAGTCGCTGAGCCAATAACAACGTAACTAAATGAAGGCCCACATCACTGTGTCAGTGAACAGCCAATGTACATCTGCTGTCTTCTTGACGACACAGATATTCTTGGAGGCTAGCCTAGAGGTCAGTGAACACGCGAGTTTTGCAGCTATCTCGCAATGTATCAAAACTGGAATATTGCCATAAACTTTCATAGCCTATTTGGGTTCGATTACTATCAAAGTTATTATAATCGTAGTTCATGCTGCGTCGCCTCAATCATCAAAGCACTGAACTAGCGTGCAAGCTTCCCGCCGAATCGTTTTTACTATGGCTAGGGCTAGGAAAAAATTCGCGAGTTCAATGACCTGCATGCTAGAATCCATTGTACTATGCATACTCAAGCCTCGTCTATTGTTTATTGTCTGCTGTCTGAATGAGTAGCAGGTAATGGACAAATGGTAGGGCTTCGGTACAGACAGGATAATGAATTCTAGCATGTTGGTCGTTGAACTCGCGAAATATTCCTAGCCCTAACTATGGGACATAAAGCGGTGACCACATAATATTATTGGTGGAAAGTTTGTAGCAAAGTTCAGCGCATGTCGCAATCTGAGATTCACATAAATCGGGTCAGTACATTTGGAAGTATGGCAGTTTGAAAAGGCCCTTATCAGCTACATTGGAAGGCTTTATGGGCATGGTATCGTCACAATGAGGCTCCGGCCGTGTCTGAATTGTGTTTTATTTTTCGAAAATTGCTGTAATGTAGTACAAGAACAACATTTTTTTATAATTTTTAAGAATCTTATTGTATGGTTTCCTGACAATACGTCTACAGTAGTTCAGTAAAAAAAGATCTTCCGCAACGGTGACGCATTGTTTTTTTTTATTATTATTATTTGCTAGTGTCAGCAATTCAGAAAATATTTTTCGACTTTCGAACGCCCATAAGAGGCATTTGTACCGGATAAAATATTCCGTACATGACGCACAGAAACAGGGAAGTGATAATGAGTAGACTGCCACGCTCGACTATAACCGCACCGCCTCTACACGTGGCGCGATAAATTGACGTACAGTGTTTTCGTAGTGATATTTTTCTTGTGGGGCTGTACAACTTCTATTTCTGAATTGCTTGATGTCGTACATACCAAAACATAATTCTAGCTTTAAAAAATTGAATTTTGAGGCACGCCTGAAAATCAATATTCGAAAATAAGTGCGTTACATTTTTAAAATTATAGAGGGATGGTTAAAAGTGTGAGTCCTTTTATTTCATAAACGCATTTCCAACACGTTCAATAATTTTGCGTAAAAAACGCGCGTGACACGCTACGCCATTCATACATAAGGGACATAGCAACTTGGGTACTATGGAGACTATTACCGGACAGTTGGTGCAATTTTGTGAGCCCAAGTGGAGGATTCTATGCCTTATCAAACTAACTTATAAAACAGCAGAGTACATTAAATTAATTTCAGATTCTCTCTGTCTACATAAACATTTCGGGAAAACGTTCTTTTCTTTATCGTTGGAACAACAGTAAATAAATGGCAAAGTTAAAACAGCAATACATCAAACATGCAAAAATTAGATAATTCATGTTTAAAAGATGTTTAAATATTTAGTGCTTTCATCTCGTGCTACTGGATTAATTTTGATACTCATGTCTTTGTTACTAGCATTGGAATTTTCGGTGTTATAACCTGACCAGGCCAACAAAACATTCCGCGAGGGGAAGGTCAGCGCTGCAACTCCAGCAGCGATACGTCCAGTAGGAGAGTGGTATACTCAGTTCTACCAACTGAGAACCGTCAACAGTACATTGGCACTTACAAATTACAGTAGTTTTCGTGAATCTCGTACTGATGAAAGCTGTTGACCCATATACACTAAACACAGCCATTACATATAAGGAACATCCATAATCTTGGCATCATAACGGTTAGAAGCTCTATATTTAAATATAGTTTTAAGTCCCCTAAGAAATAAATATATTTACTACATATTCCTCACATTTATGCCTGTCCTATTTTTAAATGCCAGCACTTCTACACAGGGGCGTAGTTAGGGG
The DNA here is from genome assembly GCA_003012365.1 of Medauroidea extradentata. Taxonomy (NCBI): domain Eukaryota; kingdom Metazoa; phylum Arthropoda; class Insecta; order Phasmatodea; family Phasmatidae; genus Medauroidea; species Medauroidea extradentata. The sequence goes on from PNEQ01019450.1 coordinate 26,292, forward strand.
GGGGGATATCGGGATATACCCCCCCCCCCCCGAAATTCTATGGAAACGTTAAAATTTATTTATTATCCTTAAAACTAATAAAATTTATTAAAATGGTATATTAATTTTTTGGTTCGCAAAGTTCTTAAGTAGCACCATTTTGTACCTAAAAAAAACTAAATTTTCCGGGGGAGGACCCCCGGAACCCCCCCCCCTTATATTAGTGTCGTGAATGGGTAATATCCCCCCTCAAAAAATTATTGGCTCCGCCCCTGCTTCTACAGTATTTATATATTTTAAACAAATGGCAAATCAATTTTTCCAAACGCCTATAGTACAAGCTGTTCACGGTAAAATAAGCACTTTTGAAACTCAAACCGTGGAAAATAAAATTGCTTGTTACTGTATAGACAAATAAAACAAGCCTCCTTTGGTTTGCGACGTAGAGAATATACAGAATTTGTAAAAATTATCTTTACAGATGTAGACTTTAATAACTTTAAAACTATACATGATAGCAACAAATGGTTTTTAACATGTGACAAGGTAACTTATAACGTTTTTGTTTTACCTCGTTCATACACGTCAACGTGTGCACCTCTAGTGGCACGGATAATGTCCAGTCAATTTCTCTCCATGTACGATCCAGCATATCTACAGTGACATGGTGAAATGCGTGTCTTCAAGTCCTGCAGGTCTGTTGCCTTGGTTTGGTATGCAAGACTTTGTGCACTGTTGATAGTGGCATTTCCAATTGTCTGGCTGCCGTACACACTGATTTTTTGGACTCCTTGTAAACGCCTGCCATATCTTGTCCACAGTGGCATGTTTCCGTAAATAACGCATGCCAAATCCGACCAGTTGGTCGGGACAGGGGTTTCCTTCGAAACTGTGTCCAGAAGTTTCTTTGCACTTTGGTATCTGACATAGCTTCTATGAACAAGGCCACACTCTGAGCTTTCTTGTGTGGCGTCCACATTTTCTGGTCAAAGCTGCGTCACATGGAACGTAAGAAAACTTTACGAGTTATCTTAACGTATGATGAAAACAGTTTATTGTTGTCAAGTATAGTTTTAAAGTTATTATAGTCTAAAGTTGTACAGATATTTTATGGACATCCTGTATATTTGTTTAAAAATTTCCTGTTGTAGCAACTGCTCGTCTTGTCGCATTTTCAAATTGGACACTTGTATTTTCCAGGAATCTTCTGTTCAACAAAACATGACGGTAGGACGACAAACTCAGTGACACACGCCAGGAAAATGGCTTCGCTGATCAACAACATGGCGTACAGTGGTAGCCATAGGCCAATAGAAAATATACCGTAACAAGGAGACAAACAGACATGGGGCTGGTATCAGCAGCCCCCCTGGTAGCCAATAAGCGGCGATGCTCGCCCTTAAGGTGGCGGTCACCTCAGTTTTCAACGTCTTTAATTATTTTTATTTTTGTACCATATATTTATTTTCTTGTTTTAGACATAAATTGTGACTAAATCTTCCTCTTTGGAAATTTTTGTATCTCTTATAGTTTTTGCGTAATGAGTCGTAAACGTCAATTTGCACTTTACGGTTTTATGCACGCTACTAAAACCAACTGACATACCAAACCGAAAAAATTCACAGTGTATAACAATGTTGCAGGTTATGATTTTAAACGTATTGAAAAAAAAAAAAACATATATAGTTTTTTTAATTGTTGAAATGTTTAAATTTTCATTTTTAAAATTTAGCATTTTTTAATAAATACAAAAATATTATATTTTTTATTCTGTATATGTCAAATAATATCCTACAACATTGTTATACATTGTGAATTTTTTCGGTTTGGTATGTCAGTTGGTTTTAGTGGTGTGCATAAAACCGTAAAGTGCAAATTTTGACGTTTACGACTTATTACACCAAAACTACAAGAGATACAAAAATTTCCTAAGACGAAGATTTAATCACAATTTATGTGTAAAATAAGGGAAAAAAATCTGGTACAAATATAAAATTAAATAAAGAAGTTGAAAACTGAGGTGAAGCGCGCCCCCTTAACAAATTAGCCGCCATGACAGTGCATGTCTGTATTACTATTTAGTCTGTGGCGGTGACCTCCCTGTGTCCAGTATTCGTGTGCCTCCGCGGCCGGCAACACGCTACCAGGACGGCGTGCATGCGGGAGTCCGGGCATCGATCGCTGTGGGGCGTATTTATTATTCCGTGTGGGTCTCGTAGCTTGGACACGTGTCCCCAGCACTGGCTGCTTTCACTACCGCGGCGCCAGATGCTTGGTGCGTCGTCGGCGGGAGGGTAAGGAAGGATAACGTCTCTCGGGGTCACCAGAACCAACGCCCTTCAAGTCACGGACGCTCCACAGCTCCCGCACGTCTCGTCGGACGTCGCATGGGGGTTGCTTTATTTATCTTCCCCCTTTCTTTTACGATTGCCTTCTGCCGCGCCATCTCAGCACTCTGCATTCTGCCTCGCAGCATACCATCACTGTATGACGGTCGTCTCCCTTCTGACCCGTCTTGCTGGAAATAAATATCATGACGACTGTAGGGATGCCAGCCACGCCACCGACAATAGCGAAGCAGTAAATCTCGTGTTTTCTAGACAGTTTTTACTGGAGGGATTTTGCCTCGTAAAACTTTAAGCGACGAGCATATTCATTGTTTATCTCAACATAAAAATAGCATAAAATTGTATGTCTATAAACATGAAATAAATAAATAAAGTATAGTTCGATCATGAAAAAGTCTCTCGCAAGGTTAACCTACCGTACTTCGTGATACTAAGACTTCGAACTTCAATACAAGAATTATGTCAAATATTTTAATTGTGACCATATATCTGATACATTGGCCACATATTGCCGAAACCACACATGCCTGCTATCTGTTGGTGATGTAGTGAACTAAGTGTACAGATCCTTCCAAATTTTGTGAAGCCTACAGTTTATGGTTTATCACGATATTGAAGTACATCACGATCTATTGTCAGTTTATTTTCTAACTAGCACAGTACCCTGACTTACCATACTTATAATCACTTTGTTTTTCTGTTTACTTGTTCTACGCAGATATTTCATTACCGACGCCGCGAAGATATTTCATGCGTTATAATCGAATTCGAAAGTTACAGATTTAAATTTCGGAAGTGGTATTAGCCTTTTTCATATGTATGTTTGACACTTCATATTCAAACTGCCCTGTGTTAGATTTCCTATTTAAGCCCCAACTTAAATTACCTAAACAATAGAAGTTAGTTGGAGTACCGGAAAATGTGTTACCGTGTGTGGAAAACCGTGTGTGGAAATTTTCTACGCGTACTTTCTCGCAAGATAACTGCCCTAGACGAGGGTCCAAAACGCAAGGCAGACATTTGACTGCTCGGTAAAATAAATGTTGCACTTAAAAAAACTATTAAAAGTTATTTCCAAAATATTTTTGTAAATTTACAAACTTTTTTTCAACATTTACAGATCTTGAGTAGAAATACAAACATATATGTGTATTTACAACAATTTTTGTATACTTTCAAACAATTTAAATATATTCACAATATATTTCATAACACAAAACGTTTAATTTGGAACCACTTTCTAAGAAACATTTTTGTGAAAGTACAAAATGTTTTACAAAATGTGGCAGGCCAACGTAGATCATTTTGTTTTCACATCGTGCACTATTCTCACAAATATCTATTATACCCGTTCCTGTAGGTACAGTTCTTGGAAAATTTAGACCACTTACATATACTTGCAACATTTTTGTTGTAGTCCCTAGCCTAATAACTGTTTTGACGTTTATTTACTAGCTTTTTCTGATAAGAGTACAATTTTCTTACTGTGTGACTTGTTTCAAGAGTTATTTTTTTTTTATTTTATTTATTTAATTTATCAGGTGTTTACACACGCTGCAACATCTTCACGGCCTTGGTCGTACGCACGGTTGACTAGGAGAGAAAATAAACCACGGCATATGTTAATGAAACATTGTGGAAAGATTTCGAATAACATTGATAATCCGAAATTACGTTGGCCGGAGCCGGAAATCGAAATAATGTTCTCTCGAATACCAGAGGAGTGTGTTACCATTGCTCCACTCACTGTGATTTGTGTTCATGTCAACAGTACACATGGCTATGGATCATTACGAAACACTACACTAACGCACATAACAGAAGTTAAAAGTAACTGACGATGACCACATATGGAAACGATTTATTCAGGTACGTATTGTCGGCTGTATTTTTCCTCACTACGAGAAAAAAAATTAGGACAGAAAGGAGTACATATCCATATTTTTTCGTGGTAGTGTTTGTTTTGAGTTTAGTCATAGGCTAGTGTTTGGCCGACAACATCGTGTAGAAATATTACTAATGTTTTATTAACATTACCAATACACCGCAACCCGCAAAAAGTATGCTGACTTGACGTTTAGACTACCTTAAAACTGTTAAAAAGTAAATAGAGCAGTAAGTTTGCTGCACTCAGTAGTACCTAAATATTTTTATTGGGTGTTTGCAGTAAATTGTAATGTAGTCGTGGGCATCTGATTTGTAATTTAGCTTTTATATTTTATTGTTTTCAAGGTTTGACATATTTCATTTGCGTAACCCAAAAACTGTAATTTTGCAATTTTCATAACTAACCATACAAAGCCCTGGTTACTAATAATATATTACCTTATGTTTTAAAAACATGTAATTGAGCATATGTTTAAAATATGTTATCTTGCGTTTTAAAAACGTATAATTGAGCATAGGTTGGCAAAAATATAAAATCGGCGACACTTGTTTTGTACGAATGTTTAATAGGTTTTGCGAAATACGTATAAATCCCATACATAACATGTGTAGTCTTATGTTTCATCATTACACTGTAGCATTCTGTGTTAAGCCCTTAGAGCATAACGACCTGGTTTTGTAACCCGAGAAATTCACTATATATATTTGATGGATTTGCGCAGCTAGATGGTAAGAAAACACTATTAAATCATCGTTTGCGTTGCAGTATGGGCGAGCAAATTCGCTTTGGGTTGCGTATTGCGACGAAATTTGAAAGTATTATTTCGTTAAGGTTATCCCCTGCGCGAAGTTAAGTTTCAAGGTTATTGACTAACATGGAAGTACAGTGTTACTTGTGGCCCCCAGGTGCGCTGTCCACCGAGTCCACAATTCATATATTCATTCACAGAAAGTCGGGAAGGGCTTTCATTCTTCGAGCACAAGTATAAAGGAATGGCGACCACAGAACTACTGCTGACTTTGTGAGAAAACCAGAAGTGAACTTTCGCTCTTAGACCCGACCAGCACAATGGCAAACCCGTCCAGTGAAGTTGAATTGAAAGTTAGGAGTATCTCGTTCCTACAGACTTCTGCAGAGAGCGAGAAACCCCTTCACCTACCATCACCTTGAGGGGCAGAGGTCTGCCCTTCCCACATTTAAGTTGTAAGTACAGGGTTTTAAACGTAGTATATTACACTACAACCTTGTCATTGACAGCTTGAATTTTATATATATATATATCGTATGAGGAGACTACCCGAGAACCAAGGTATCGCACTCCGGACGCAGACTTACGACTGGGCGCCTGTAGTCATCTGTTTGCCCCGGAGGATGACATGAGATGCGGCCTTAAGGACGCGGCAACCGCAATTTTCATCATCATTATTTTATTTTTAATTTGTACCAGATATTTTTCTTCTTGTTTTAGACACAAAATGGGACTAAATTTGGCTCTTATGAAATTTTTTTATCTCTCATAGTTTTCGCGCACTGGCTTGTTAAAGTCATATTTTGCGTGTTTCCGTTTTGACTGCACTAAAACCAACTGATATACCAAACTCAAAAAAATCACAGTGGGTAAAAACATTTCTGGCTACAATTAAATGCTCATGAAATTAAAGAATAAAAATTCTTTGTATTTTAAAAAAAATATTGAATTTTTAAAATTTTTATTTTCAGTTTCAGCATTTTTTTTTTAATACAAATAATTTTTATTCTTTAATTTCATGAGCATGTCATTGTAGCTTGCAATGATTTTATCCACTGTGATTTTTTTGAGTTTGGTATATCAGTTGGTTTTAGTGTAGTCGTTAAAACGGAAACATGCAAAATACGACTTTAATAAGCCATTACGCGAAAACTATGAGAGATAAAAAAATTCCATTAGAGCCAAATTTATTCACATTTTGTGTCTAAAATAAGAAAAAAAATATCTGGTACAAATAAAAAATAAAAAAATGGTGATGAAAATTGCGGGGACCGCGCCCTTAAGGCTGCCGCCTACCCCACGCTTCAATCTCGTTGCAATGTGTTCGTAGACAGGTTTTTTCTACGAAAATATTCTACGCGTTCCCATTATGCCAACGTACGAAAAGAAAACAAACTTCAGACTAGGTCGGAACGTCACTGTTAAGACACCATGCTCATATAAAACATTGTTTTTAAGCCCTCCAACATAGCTAAAAACCACCTTTTCAGACTTCCGTACTTCAAAATGTAATAACCGGATGTATGTGACCTGCACTGAACTTAACTGCAGACTTTCCACCAATAAAATTATATGGTCACCGCTTAGTGTCCCACGGTAAAAACCGCTCGGCGGGAACCTTGCACGCTAGTTCAGTGACTGGCTCGTTGAGGCGACGCGGCTTTTGATGCGCGCTTCAAGGTCGACCTTACTGCTCCATCGCTTCTGAGCCTCTCACGAGCGGGTAGGCGGCGTCCTTAAAGGCGTCCATGTGGTAAAAGTGCATAATTTTATATTTGTGCGGCGTAGTGTTAGTTTCATAGACGTTACTTGTGACTACAATTTCCACTTGTGAAACTTTTTATCTCGCATAGTCTTCCCACAGCGGCATGTCAAAGTCAAATTTGCAGGTTACGGGAACATGCTTATAACAAAAACCAATTGAATTACTCGAATGATGTAACTTACACTGAAATTAGATAGTTTGGGCTATTTGCTAAAATATTTAAAACCACGCAAACAAGTCTCTTTGTATTTATTTTTAAAAAAGGTCAAATATTAAGAAAATTGTTATTTTTAGGATTAAATAACAAAGGAATTGTATTGTCTAATTTCAAATATTTTAGCACTTGGCCCATACTATCGAATTTCAGTGCAAATTATTTCATTCCTATAAGTCAGTTGGTTTTTGTTATTAGCATGTTCCCGTGACTTGCAAATCTTGATTTTGACCTGCCGCTATGAGAAGACTACGAGAGCGATAAAAGTTTCGCAAGTGTAAAATGTAGTCAAAAGTAACGTCTGTAAAACAAACACTGTGTCATACAAATATAAAATGTTTCGTTTTTTCCACGTGAACACCCTTAACAACGCAGTGGCGCCGGAATGAGAGGGTGGGGGAAACGGGAGATCCCCGAGAAAACCCGCCGACCAGCGGCATAGACCGTCACGATTCTCATATGAGGAAACCCGGGTCCGAACCAGCAGGTAATCGAACTCGGATCCCCTTGGTAGGATGCGACTGCTCTAGTCACTGTGCCGACCGCAATGATTCCGAAGTCTTACGCTGACCTCTGACTAGCTTGAGATTTCTTTACCAGGCAGATGTTCATGAAATGGCGATGACGTCGAAAACCCCAACCCGTAAAATACTTTACTAGTCATTGTCCTTACATCCACTACAGGCTGGCTGAGGTCGACTTTCAAGGACTTCCTCGCCCGATACTGCCTCCTGATATTCTCCCAAGCATATGAGTTTCAACGACATGTCTCCGTGAGTCCAACCCATAGAATCGGCTCTGCTTGCGCAGGGGCTCCCATGCCGATCCCCGTGGCCCCTGAGACTGTACTTGTGTGCTTTAAGTGTGTTGTACTAAATTCTGTTCAACTTTTACACATCAGGTAACACGTCACTTCCCCATATATTTCACGTTGCGGTGTAGAGTAAAATTAAATGAAAATAAGTGATTAACTTGCAGAATTATGATAATTCATATCAATACTAAATGCTACGAGCTACTTCAAGATACCTTTGCGATTACATAGGGATACATTTTTGTATTTTTTTAAAATGTATGAAAATGTATAAATTTTTGCATAACTTTGAGTTGTGGCTGTTAACTGAATTTTTCAAAACTAACTTTTGTCAAACACGTTGCAAAATACATTAATACACTGACTTTCAGTTCTTGTAATTTTGGTGTCATAAGTTAATTACATTTTTTATTTTCTCTACACCGCAACAGCTATTTTGTGACTTTGGAGAGTGATTATGTACAATCAATCGGGCCTATTTTTTATTTGGGAAAATGACATGTAATTTGATACGTAAACTTGAACAGTGTATGGCACAAACATTTTTATTTATGGGTCCAGTTCCCTCAAGAGTTTTCACCATACGAAGTAGTGCATCGTCAGCTGTCCTAGAGAGTACCCACCCTTCTGCGGATAAAGACGAACGTGAGATTGGCTATTACCTTGGTAACTATGACGACGCAGTTATTAAATAAGTCACTGAATTCGTATTTTGCAGTATATTTGCCCGTCTCCCGAAGCAAAAACGCGATCTGTCCCACCGGACTGGGAGCCGCCACCTTCCACGCCGTCCTGTGGAGATTACGAGGCGATCATCAGCCAATCACAGAACTGTATTTCGTGACTGGTGGAATGCAGCACACAAATGTATAATTATGGAATTTGCATATTGTCACAGCATTTTAAATATATATATATATATACAGGATGTTTAGTAATTATATATATATACAGGATGTTTAGTAATTATAATTACACACGAAAGGGATGTGTCGAGGACGATGAAACAAACAAATAATGATATAAACTTAGTTCCTGAAACCAATGGTTTTTCCAATATGACACATTATATGTTGCAACAGGAACGCTTGTGTTTCCGAGGATCAAAGCGTCAAAATGTGACGAAGACATTACTGCAAGTGTTTGAAATGGACGCCGTTCATGTGAAGGTGGGCTTCAGCACGTCTTTGCATCGATGCCCGTACACGTTCCAAAATGTCAGGTGTGTTCCGAATGCAGTGGCAACCATTCACAATGCGTTCCTGTAGTTCGTGGACATTATCAACAGGGCTGACATACACCAAAGCGTTTAAATTATGTACACACAAAAAAATCCAATTGGTTCAAGTCATGGTATTGGCAAGCCACGATCGATACACCTGTTGTTGAACATACGTGCGACGTTTTTCCGAACAGCCACGTGGAAATGTGCTGGAACACCGTCATGCATGTACCACATACGTATCCTCTCACCAAGAGGCACATCATCCAAACTGTCGAGTAGCTCGTGCTGCAGGAAATGAAGATACACATGATCAGTAAGTCGGCCCTAGCAACCGATCACCAACGACACTTGCCCAAACATTAATGGAGTATCTCCGCTGATGTATCGTCTCAATGATTGCGTGTGGGTTCTCATAAGCCCACACGTGTGTGTTGTGTATGTTCATGATTCCATCTTGGGTGAAACATGCTTCGTCTGTAAATAAAACGTGCACGAGGAACTGTGGATCTCGCCCACATTCTGCCAGGAGCCATTGGCAGTAGGCAACCTGGGCTGGAAAGTTTGGTGCGGCCAATGCTTGCACGCGCTGTACATGATATGGGTACAACTGTCCCTCATGTAATACCCGCCATATGAGTTATGGCGAAATACTTTCTGTTGCATATTTAATAATTTTATACGTTTTCACACAGGTTTTTATGTTTATTAAGGTACATACAATGTAGCTTTAGTTTTTTTTCTGTATAGTAATTTATTTTTAATTGAGACGCTAAACATGAAGTCATATTATTTGAGCGAGGTGTTGTGAAGCTACGAATTAAAAAATTGTAGTTATATGCATTTGCTTTGTTACAGTGGTGTTGAAAACCATAAGGAAAATTATATATGTATATTGCAGCCGACAAATCAACCACATGGCTTCACGAAAACGAGCAAGACTTGCTCCGCAAGAACAACATACATTATGTTTGCATATTTCTATTTAAAATCTTTGTCTTCCTTCCTTCAAATGTCTTGTAGTTTTAATATTGGCAGTGTATTCGTTAATGCTGTAGCATTTTACATGTAAGCAACTCAATGTATATTTGTTTTTATGTTAAGTTTTATTTATTTATGTCTGTTGGTAATTTTAGTCAATTTTATACATTAGGAAGTTCTTTTATTATTCAACTTGAAACTTTATAACCGTCTTGATATTTAGTTTATAGTAAAATTTTAGGCTCCCCGGAATTTTTCATCTGAGAACGATTAACGCAAACTGTACCACAAGCAAATAAATGTTCTGTAACTATTTACGTCACTACAGAAGGACTAGGAATTTTACGCCTAACTAAGCAACGCACACCGCGACACCGTACAAATGTAC
>PNEQ01019450.1:36738-119056 GCA_003012365.1 Medauroidea extradentata
AACTCAGCAGAAACGTTATCCAGCTGAGATACTATCATCAGAAATGATCTCTGTCCGAGACTGTATCCACTGCTGTGGCATGTCGCTGCTTATTGCTCTGAATGGTCATCCTGGGGCGATTTTGACTCCTACTTCAGCATGCAGAACATATGAACCATCACCTAGCACGAAGCCGACCTCCGTTACAGAAAATAACACCTTATGGGGTCAAGTAAGTCGTCTGAACTACTTCATAATAAATTTCCACGGCCCTTCAGCGTCAGCGGTCGATCCTCAAAAACCCCACCCTTACCTGCACGGCAGCTGAACAGCAGCCCTTCCTTCACGTAACTCCCGTCGCTCGTAGTGCAATGGGTACATAGAAAACATGTAGCCCATGGTACGTATCTGCGTGTCGGTACATTAGCCTACACAGCACACCTGTACTTGATCGAAGTAAATTTTTGTTAAATAAGCATAATCCCGAAAGAGGAAACGATGAATTTGGTTCGTGTCAGTAATGTGTTATTAACTAACGGTTTGGTGGATTTAAGTCTTCTTAATTGGTGAGCGTAATGTAATAAAATTGCATCGCTTCATAATTGACTCTAAATAGAGTTATTATACATAATATATTACATGTATATACGTAGGCCTATACTGATACCACAACATAATGCACGCAACAACCTTCGCTGTTTGCACTGCCTCGCTGCAAAGTCTGTTTCTAACTCAACATAATCTTAAAGCCTGTTTGAATAATGGATTTTGAATGCCAGCATGTTTGCTACTATTTTCATACACTTCTTAAATGAACTGCTTCACCTTAAAGTATTTTGTACGCTTGATAAGGTCATTTATTCACATAATAATTTGCAGGTCATTGCGACAAATAATATCGCATATCCGAACATCGACGGGAAAAATAATGCCTTCATGAATTTCAACAACTTATGTAAAGAATAAATTGTTTTACTGTAATATTTTTTTCGTCGAAATAAGTTTGTTGTTACATGATATTTCAATTTAAACGTAACTTTCATTCATATTTTATGCTTTCAAGCCACGCTACAATGGTCAGTAAAAAAGCCGATCCGAAAGCGTTCAGCCCGCGAGGAATTTTCTACGCGCAGACAGGAGCACTGACAAAAGTTTATGGCTGCGAACGAATTTACTGGCCACCGCACAAACAAATAGATGATGACGTCGCGGTGCGCTTGAGCGCCTGCGCTATTTACACGACGGATGCCGCTGGAATAAGAGAGGGAAGTTTTCAAGCGTGAAGCACGGCGACGAGTTAATTGACTTGTGCGGCTCTAGAACTTTCCTTGACCCCGCGCACGTTCTGCAACTTGGCATCACCAACTTTTTACATTAGCGGGGATCTGATGATCAGTGCCGGCAGACAAAGTTATCAAAGGGACGAGGAACTTTGGCAATCAAGAGCTCGCGGGACTGCAGAGTGGTAGGATAGGATGGCGAGGGAGTCTCATTGGTATTAAGTGATGGTGGGGTGATTAAGACTGGTAGGTGGCAGTTCTCGCTCTTTCCTATACTTAAGGTGCTCCTTGCGAATCGCTTGTTTGGTGGGAAACGTTCTCATCGTATAGCTGCACACGTCCCACGCTCTGGTGTCCCAGAATGCTTGCAGAAGGCATGTCTTTACTCAACTTTCAAGTATGGTTTCTGGAAGATTTACAAGCTACAACTTGACGAGTTGACCTATGATGTAGAGGTCTCTGTGGTATAAGCTCCGGACTAACAGGGCTCGACTGCGATTTCCTGATACACCATACATGTTTTCCAATTTTCAAACATATAACTTATAGGAAGTCATTAAACGATACGATCACAGTAATGTGAAATTCAATAATATTACAATGATGTAATATGTGAAGGAGACCAGATTTCCGTGACTTCTAAGGCAGTGGTCAGCGAAGTGAAACTAGCAAGTCGCGTCTCTAAGTTACCAAAAAAAATTCTGAGCCAAGTCACATTGCTGTGACCACACACACCATTTGATATTGGCCCCTTAGCAATCATATGAGAGTGTATTGCTTGCAATTATAGTTCATATTCTGAACGTGAGAGTTGCAGCTATACCTGTAATTGATGTTGTGTATTAAACGTGTAACTTACTAGACGTTAGCCTGGGAATGATCATACTTTCGGGCCAAAGTGTATTGCAATTAAACCAACGACTTGAATGCGAATAAATGGCGTAGAATCTGTGGAGTTATCACTTGCCATTGATAAAACAGCAGGAAGTCGGTTATGAAGGTTTTTTAAAGCTGTTCCAGGGTCAAAAATTAGTTTATATTGTGTTGCATATATGTTTGTTGTGACATGAAATAATAATAATAATAATAATAATAATAATAATAATAATAATAAAACCTACGATAGTGGGATATAACTTTAAATATTCAAATAAATGTAATTATTTTAACTCTTAATGTTTATTTCAGTCGAAGTTCAAACCAGAATTGACTGAGATTATTATGATATCATTATTTCTCACCATGCATCGTTATGGATGGAAGTATTTTAATTTCAAACAGGTTATGTTATTTGCACATATTTCACTTTAATTTTAACTTAATGTTTGTGGTTTTAACTACCGACAATTAAATTTAGCTTTGACACACACAAATCAAAAGTAAAAATGTAAATATGATACATTCATAACACTGCAGTGTCACAGAAATATTCTTCAGCTGAAATTAAATTTTTTTATAAAATAATATTTTGAGAGTTACTTGAAAGTAATAACATTTTTTAAATTATTTGTACACCGATCTGATATTGCTATAGTACAGAGAATGCTGTAACGTTGAGGTATCAACGTATGTGGTTGTTCACTGCAATCATGATTACGCCATTCATCGCCACAACTGGCTCACATAACAGCGTCAGCACTGGACCATTTCTGATTGTAGAAGTCGTCTTCACCTATTATGCACGATTTTTGTTCCATCTAACGGACGGGTAGATATTGGAAATGTCGGGTGAGGTTCTGTCAGACGAGTGAGTACATTAGAAGATGAGAGCCTGCTACGTAAACTGCAATACCAATGAATTTATTAATTTAAAATGTGTGAATTAATTTCAGATTTGGTAACCTGAATAGTTTCGTCAGTTTTTTTTTTCTGTCCATCACGTCACTGATTTATTTTTATGCCTCATCATCTTACAAACGTATCCTGGATCTTGTAAACACCGAAAGTTTAATGCTGTCTTGTTCATCGCATATTACGCAGCCGTGAGTTTTATTCAATATGTATGGTACTATTCAGATACGAAGTTTATTAAGTTAGTTATCGTGACTAAAACTATTGCAAATTAAGTGGCAAATTGTTTCCTTGAGAATAAAATAGTCCAGAAAAAAATAAATTCTTTAAATTGAGTTGATATAGAATCACAATTTCCTTGCATTTCCATATTGTGAAAACAATAGTTAATAAAGAAAAAGGTTTTACATAAAAAATTTTCTGAGGTTATCAGTCAAAAGGCTTTAGGAGTACGTGTGGCTGCCAAATAGCCAAAGAATATTGCTGCCAGACACCGTGGCATCCAACACATTTTATCCCGTCTTGCCAAACATTCAGCTTGGATAACATTTGCTTGCAGAATGTTGATATTGCATATTTTCATAAAGGTTAGGGGCATAAATACTTAATTTATTTACAAAACCCACGATTTATCACAGTTTATGAATACTAATGTTCTTATTAATGTTTGGGTAAACGTTAGTAATGAAATGTTTATTTTTTTACAAACCCTATGCTGAACTTATAGTGAAGATGACAGCACCACAGGAATCTCAGGGATATATAAAATTAATGATGAATGTTTATGATACTAGTTTAAATAGTTTTTACTGAACAATAAAGTTGATTGACGAGTTGCGTTCGCCATTCCATCGCTAAAGCGGAGTTCCATGAGTGCTATGGAAGGCAATAAGTGTATATCACTTGGTAAATTACTAAACTATGAACATACATTCAGAGCTCTCTCACACATCCTTCAGCACAGTTTCAGTGTAGTCTGCGTGAGTCCAAAACCTTTCAAAGACTTACCGCAACTCCACTTACACCAACCAGGTTATTTCCTTTTTTTTTTTTTACAAAGTATTTATAAAACTGTTGCAACGCATTAAAAATACACGCAGGAGTAGGCTATACATAAAAAAAGGGAATTCTGATTAAACGTTCACTAGAATATAATTACTCCAACCAGACTCTCATAATTTTTTCAAGACAACCGAAGGAGAAAGCAGAAGTTTCGAGGTCAAAAAACAATATTGACAATGTACGCTCTAAAACCACGTGCAGCAGTTTTACATTCTCTATACATATAATAAATTTTTTCTTGAGAAATATATTCAACGTATTTTAAAAGATTAAATGCAAAGAACCGGCCTTTGAATGTGTACTTTTTCACTTACATCATTACAATGAATACGTTCATGTTTAATACTCGCCCCGCGGACGTTAGTACGTTTTCATTTAAAGCAGGACATACATAGTATTCAGTAACTTGTAACAGTTTTACGTATTTAATTAACATATGTATGAATAATTTGTGTAAGTAATAATATTATATGTTTATTTATTCGTTAATATTTTTTAATCTTCCTGGAATTTGTGGGCATATGCGAGTCGATCAATTGACGTCTGTAACTAGAAAGTATGTAAGTAATTGCGATGGATAAAACACCAACTCTGTAAACACGGTTTCTTACTAGTATAAAGACCGATATGAAAAGTTGCAAATGCTACAAAATTAGTTGGTAAAAGTCGCGTATGTATGTGTTTGAGAGTGTGTACGACTATTTAAACTTTTAAGGTAATTGTACACTATATATCCAGGGTAGTAATGGTTAGACCACTTGCCTCCCTTCATGGAGATCCGGGTTTGATTACTCATAATTTTTGTTAGTGGGAAACGTGGCCTGCACTGCTATTGGCCGGTGGCTTTTCTGCGGTATCCCTGTTTCCACCCTTCTTACATTCCGTCCGTGCTCCGTACTCACTTCATAATGGACGGTGTTATGCATACGTAGACTTTGCGCCAATTGTAGGGCATCAGACAAACATGCTTAAACATTTCCAGATTTCAAACAGCCTTACAAAAATATTGTAATATCGTAAAGTCAATATTTATAACACCAGGATACAGGAAAAAAAAAAATTTTGTTTGCCAGATTCGAAGCTGATGTATATTTTATACACGTGTAACAAATGGCACGTAGTATATTGACGCATAACACCATGATTATCGTCCTTGCCAGCGCTGAAGTTACGTTGCTAAATTCTGACCAAATATCTGCACTGTACTTATTTTTTAATAGAGACCTATTTTCGGGATTGCCGGATGCTGGCCTAGGTATACCTCGTGTGACGTCATTAACTCCATGTGTGATATAACCGAGTTAATACAAGATATTGCAAAATTGCATGTCAGTAGTTTGTAGGAACATTTCTCACATATAGATGAACAAAACATATTTTGTGAACATGTCATAAAATGCACCTTTTCTGCACTACATTTCACAGTGGGCGATGAAAAGTGCACAAAGTGCAGGCTGGAGCGTGTCACTGTTCAATGCCACAGCAGCATCATTGGTAACTACGTACCAGGCGAGTCTTATTTAATTGTACGATCGGCGTTGTACGATGTAGCATTCGGTAACGCTATGCTCTGTAGACATTGAGACCTGTCGTACGGTAACGACGCGTTTTCAGAACTGTGTTCGTATATCAATTTTGCAACATCTGTATATTTTGACTTATTTTAATCTCAACTCTCTAATTAATTCTCATTGTTGTGTACACCTAAAGGTCACTTGAAAAGATAACTAAAATAAATATATTTTAAGTTTGATATTAACACATTAGAACTTCCCGGATTCGCTTCGTACAGCTGTTATATTGAAGTAGGAACCGTTAACCAAATATGGAAATGCTCTCTGAAATACTTAGCAACATCGAAGTTAGGAAAGTTATTGGCAACATGACATGCAGATAGTAACAATTTTGCTGGCACTGCGCTTACGAAAAACTGTTTGCGTTAAATGTTTAGTTAAATTTTAATTAGTTACATTGCGAAGAAACTGGAACGGTGACTCACTTAGGAAGTACATAATATTTTTAATGTTAAATGTGCGAATTGTTGGCCCAAAGACTGACATTTGAGTTCTGCACATTTGCATAATGCGAAAGACTGGTTAAGGAACACTTTTGAACTAATAGTACCATCCTTGTCATAACTTTTCTCAAGAATATGAGAGTGGAAAACTATTTTCTGTTTAAAACGGGAGCGAAAAATTAAAAAAAGAAAAAAAGGGGGGGGGGGGTTAAGAAATGCTTGAGAAGATGAAGAAATTTCCCTTTCATCTACGGTACATGAACGTGCACTTTAAATTTATTTAGTCCTTTTTTGAGAGGGGGCCTTTTATCATATCTTCTGTTTTCAAAGTATATATCAGACATGGCAAATGTGTCGTACTTGCACTAACAAATATTGTTTACATTTTAAATTTAATAAGAACAAGTCCTATTGCTTTGGAAGTCGTGTCAATTTCTGAATGCAATTTATTTAGTTAATGCAAAACTGTTGTACAGCAATGTAAAAGTTTAAAAGTTTTCGTTTGTAATAATTGTTACGCTACGTTCGTGATAACAGCGGTTGCAGTAGTGCAGTGTAAAACATTTTTCCAAGGAGTGACTTATAGGTAGAGACGGGAAAAATTCGCGGGTTAACTTACCGCTATTCTTCAAGAATATATGTGTACTCAAGCACACAGCAAATCTTCATTAGCTGCTCGCTAAGACAGTGATATGGGCCTGCATTTAGTTACATGGTTATTATTGGCTCAGCTACTTACACGAGATGTCAAATAAGTCAAGAACCAATTTTGAAAGTGACGCGAACTTACAGTTGGTAGAATTCTAGCTTGTACATAAAAAAAAGGCGAATTTTTCAGGTCTCTAGCCCTTCGTACATTTATTGGATAAGCAGTATCCTTGAGATTTAATCCGATTTTACTAGCTCGCTGTAATAATGTGAAACATTTTTCTTTTTAACCAATATATTAGAATTTATTTAATTAATTTTGAATCATGAAGACGATCTAAAAATTGCAAGTTCACTGAGCCAATTATTTTGAATATCTATAGGTTTTTACAAGTTATGATACATGTAATTTATTTTATAAGTCAAGATTTTGTCCTTAATAGTTTCAGAACTAAAATATTATATACACAGCATAACCTTTTAAAAGTGGATGATATTAAATTTGACAAGGTTGGTAAGACTGTTCTGTTGGTATCATACCTTAACCTTCTTCATGCCAACATGTGCCACCCTTCAGTTCATAAATAAGCATAGAAATAATTATGTTCATTGCGTAGCATAGAATGTTCCTTGAGGACAGCTCAGTTGTTAATCTCTTGGGTAGCTCGGCTATGATATAATTTTGAAGAACTTTTGTCACCCCGTGGATGGGTCTTGGGCAGTACAGTACAGCTTAAGTAATAACAATAAGTACATAATGTGTGTATTAGGATGTTAAGAAAAAGGTATTCAATATTTGGAGAGGTTGTAGTACGGACCAAAACAAGGACATGTTCAATACACATTGGAGTCCGAAACGCATACTTGAAGAGTTATGAACATATGTAAAACTGCGTGTGGATTTTCAGTTGCCCACTCATGTTCGTTATGGAAGTTGAGAACTACATCTCCCAATAAACCAGTCCCATCTGTGAACAATATACACTGAAAGAAACATTTAGTAGAAAGTCTTCCCTGCAAAATTGTTTTGTAGTAACTACGAAATAATTTTATAGTGACCACAATAATTTAGTGGTGTCTACAAAATGCTTTTGTGGTGTCCATAAAGTAAATTTTGCAGGGAAAATACCCACAAAATATTTTTTCCCGTGTATTTGTTCTGAAATTTGTGTAACCACCACACCTTTGCAACATCCATTAGAAGAACAGAGACCGGGCAGGGGGATCTTGTGGTCGAAGGACGTAAGACAAGCTGTACATAATGCGGGTATAGCAGCCTTCCATGTAAGATCGCCCAGACTCTTAGATGACTAACCCCGACAGTTGCTTACGACAAATACAAATGTGCACTGCACTTCCAGATAATGTGAACACAGTTCACAATGACAACACAGGCAGGTATTTCCTACCTGTTGCTACAGAAAACAAGATGAATACTGTGTTCACATGTGTGTATTGCAATCTGTAGGTAGTCAGTAATAGTAGAGAGCCTGGTGTAGAAGATACATCGTTTCACACTCGCAACGTTGAACATGTGCTCACAGCCCTTCAGGGGTATTCGTTTCAGACCTCATGTTTACTGGATATTTCCATCCTGTTTTGTCTATGCTATGTTCTCTCTAATTATGGAATACTTTTTTCTTAACACCTTGCGTGTATATATGTACATATAAATGCACATGTATGCATTATACATAACTTATTATAAATAATATATTTGTATATATACATGTATATCAAACTGCCTAAAGTCGAGGTAGCGGTTAATTGTTACACTGCTACCCTGAACCTTCAACGTGAGGTAGTAACACGGGCTTTGCCAACAATGCAAAATGTTTCTAGCACAAAAAGAAAAGCCATTTTCTTCATGTTGTATATAAAGCTTTCGTGGGAAATATTACTATTAACTAAAATTAATTACATTTATTTTATAATATGGTGCGTAAAACTCAATGAGTAGAATCTGAGAAAAACAATAACGTGCCATAATTTATATCGACTAAGTAAAGATGGTGATATATCGCGGGAAAAGTGGGCTGCTTCCTTATTTTTCGTTACTGATGAGGTCCTGTTTGATCGGTGCGCTACGATTGTACGTCTGTGATTTGTTTGTGAATAGCTACACCTTGCCACCCAACCATCGTACAATCATACATGCTGCACGTCGCTGCACTGATCTACGCTAGCAGAGAAGATTCTCGCGATTTTCCAGCATATCTAAAAATAAGATAAACATATAATTCAACCCGACAGAATTTTAATACCTACAGGTTTCTTACCATCATACCCAAGTAAATATTATTATACCAGCTAAACTGGCATTAAAACAACCCGATTTTGTAAAAAAAAAAAAACTACGCTCTCATTTAAACAACCATATGTTGTTAAAAGCAACTGAATAAAGCCAGGCTGGGCACAAGATATAGCACTTTATAGGATGGCCTGTGAGTTACCATCGTCCCTTTGTGCCCAATCTAGTCTACGTTATGAGAGCGCTGAGATTATTGGCCAGGAAATTAATTTTCATGAACTATATTTATCAGTAAATTGTTGTAGTAGCAAAACAAAGCGGAACGCTCATCAGCAGCAGTCCTTGGTAGAAATAATTGCGTCTGCGATTCCTGAGTTCTTAGCATGTTTTTAGCGTCAACCACTGTTGGACAGAAGAAATAGAAATTTGAATATTATGCACAATAACCGAAAATATAGGTCATAAACTGATCTGTCATAAGGGTACCCTGCCACGCGATTCAAATGCATTGTATAGTGCATAGATATCATTTTTATGTAAATATTCAACATGTGTCCATTGTGCCAATGTAAGAAAAGAACTCACACTTCGGACGGAGACGAAATGTCATTATTAAGACAGCATGCGCATTACAAATACTGCTTCTAAGCCATTCCAACACAGCTAATAGTCATTTTGACTGCCGTACTTCAATATGAACTAACTGAATGTGTGTGAAACTCTGATATAAACGTACACTGAACTTTGCTAGTGATTAGTCGTAGTCGTGGTAAGACAATCGTCACCTAATCATATCTGGCAAGACGTATACGTTTTTGGCATTCATCACGACGCATAATATAGCCTATCCGCGATAATCACGCGCCTCTATTATTAGCATCAGAGATTCGGCAGAAAATGTCTGGATCTATACTCAGGTTACCATTCCTTGAAACTGACCATCCTTTGTTCCAATGCATGAATCTCGTTCTCTGATGTCACACCCTTGTTTACTCGTCTGCGAGGACAGGTCGTGCTAGTCATGGTTACGTAATGCAGTAACTAAAGTTACCGGTGTACGGACAGAGGACCTTCGTGCCGCCCACCTGGCATTGTCACCAATCACAGTTGGCAGGGGAATGTGGCTGCTGGGAGTTTGTTGTGTTTACATGAGGAGCATCGTCGCACTGGGCTGGTAGATGAGAGGGGGAGGGGGATAGCGGCCAAGTGACGGGCTTGTTTGCCACCGAAATGGCGGCCGCGGCAGGGCAGTTATCAGGAGGCTTGGCGTGAGAGGAAATGGGCGGACGCCACGCAACGCGGTAACCCCCCTCCTCACCACCTCTTTAGCGCCGCTCGATACCGCCGCGGGGGGATATGCCGCTAACACGTCCGTAATGGACGAGCGTGACCGCGCTTTGTTGGTGATCGCGTCGTGGCCAGCCCCGGGTCGACATCCTCGTCAGTCCTGCGTCACGACTACAGCAAGTGATTTGTGCTGAGAATAACTTCGGACCAACTTGTCTCAGTGCCTTAGTGCACGTCTGTATCTCTGCTTCCTGGTTATTGGCAGAGTGTAGTGTATTTGTGCCAATCACAACAATGTTACTATGACTCCACACGTCCGTGATTTGCGAGTAGAACCGCTTAGACGTTGAAAGATAAAACCATCAAATCACAGACCATGAAACAAAGTTGCAGGTGTGGCAATTAGGCTCAGAAACAAAGTTTAGCAAAATATACCCCCCCCCTCCTCCCCCAAATCGATCGCTGTAATCACAACAGTCACGTCTGTGATGGTTCCTGGCCACCGATTAAAATATCGCTCTCATTGGTGCAGCACAGGATTTGCCTCCAGGGGCATTTCCAGTATTTATTTGTGGAGGGGTGGGGGAGGTATATAGTAGGCGGGGGGGAGGGTACTTTAGTTAAAATGTACTATATACATATCCCTACATAAGCGTACATACATATTAAATAAAATTTGATTTTGTTTTCTTGGATTATTGCAGATATATTTATTTAATATGTACTAACAGATAGTTTTGAAATTTTTATTGAAATTTGGGGTAGTTCTGGGGATATATATATTCAGATAACCACCCTCCCTGTTACGCTCCTGTTTGCTACCTGTGTGTTGCGCGCGGTGGTGCCGTAGTGAAATTAAAAATAATCACACGCGCGTGTAAGGTGTTACGTGATGTGAGTGAACTGGGTAGAAGCAAGGTTATTTGGTCTTTTCGCGAGTGCACAGTTAAAAAAAACGGGTGGGTATTTTTAATTATAACTGCCTCTAAGAGATGCAAGTAAAGACCAGTTTCACTTGCTCTGCGCGTGAGCTGCGCTGTGATGGTGACCATAACAAGAGGTCTCCACAGTAGGAGTTATTTTGTGGCAGACTAGATTTCACTTTCCTGTGCAAACAGAAGCACACCATGTCATTTCACTGGCCACAGGCAGAGATACTGATTTTTAGTGAAATTAATTTCGCACCAGCGCATTTGCAGCTTTGTCTTCGTGCAGAAACGTCGCTTATTTGTTTGTGTCAGAGAATAATGTTGCTGTGACAGTTGTGAGTAGAATCGCAATACGCTGACTGTTGAAATCATTCAATCACTAGGGATTTGCAAAATTAGTGTTATTATTTGGTGGCATGCTAGACTTAACTGCCCTGTAGATACCCGAGCACGAACTGTGATTCCATTGGCCACACGACTCTATGGAATATAATTTACGCGCGTGATCGTTTTTCAAGGAGATGGCCACTCTACCGCGGAACTTTCAATTATTGCTTAGAAGCATTCTTCACGGCTGTTGGCCTACAATGTCGGCCAACAGAACACGTTGAGGCTGCTTACACCAGTTTGGAGTCTAGTCTGCTGCTGGAAAATAACACGAATTATTCTGTCTTTACCAATCACTGACCATGACGCTTAGCTGCAGATGTGCGCTAAAGGCACTGCATCAAGTTGGTGCAAAAATCTTTAAAAAACAATGGCTATAGTCACGGACTTCATGTGGTTATGTTATACATGCGTGACGGTTGAGTGCTGGGGAGGAGTGATATGAGGTGAGTATGGAACAGGAAAGGAATGCAAAGACAAGGGTAAACGAGATAACCCTGAGAAAATCCGCCGGCCAGTGGCGATATCCGCGATTGGTCTAACTTGTGCACCGCCTTGGCTCTGCCGGAATACAGGAGATTAGTTACTGTACCTCCGAAATTTTAATATTTATGCACAAACGTTCCCCCACCACCACGAATATCTGTATAATTGGAGGCTTAAAAAAGCGTATAATACTGTGGAGTGTAGTCTGCCGCCAGAAAATAACGTGCATTTCGAAAACTAGGGACTGGGGAATTTTCAGAGGATTTTAAGACAAGATATAATTAGTATGTATTGGCATCCCTGCAGCGGTTATAATTGTGTTAAAGTTTGTAAGATACGGTTTTGGATGAACCTGAGTCAATAAATAATGTGCAAGGAAACCAAAACAATAACGGTATCTCAGGCTTAGAGCCACTGATATTTACTGAATATAATTTTGCAATAATTTGTTTCAGATGATGGTTTATCGCGGGATAAACTTGACTGTTTGCTGGCTTTCAACGCACGTTCAGCTTACCAGCAGATGACTGGCTTTCACTTGTTCGTGGAACTATTGCCCTATTTGACTGAACCTATAAGATTGCCTCTACTGTAATATTTGATGCCTTTTATTAGTCTGCAGACAGCTACGTTGTGACAGACGTACGTCACCCAATCGTATATGTTGCAATTAAGTACAGCGTTTTCAAGGGTATGTTGGCACAAACTATTTTCGCGATATAACATCGTCTCTGATGATGGAATATCACGAAAATTGGTTTTGTCAACATATCCTTGAAAACCCTGTAGTTTCTTGTAACGTGTATGATTGGGTAATGTACGTCTGTCACAACGTAGCTGTCTGCAGACTAATAAAAGGCATCAAATATTACAATAGTGGCGTTCTTATTGGCTCAGTCAAATAGGGTAAAAGCTCCACGTACGAGCAAAAGCCAGTCATCTGCTGGTAAGCTGAACGTGCGTTGAAACCCAGCAAACAGTCAACTTTTTCCCGCGATAAACCATCATCTCTTGTTATGTCTAGAGACATGAACTTTTCGCGAAAAGAAATTTGCCTCACTTTGTGTCCGTGACTTGTGTGCACGTCTGCAGACTTGCTTCACGGTCAGAGATTGGATGTTTTGACATTCGTTGTGTCGTGGGGTTTTACACGCAAATTACAGACGTGTGGTGTTACAGTAACCTTATTGTGATTGGTACAGTCAAATGAGAAACGTCACAGTTCAAAGGCACGCTGCCAATATCTATGAAGCAGAACTGCAGACATGCACATACGGCACTGGAACAAAGTGGGGCAAAATTCTTTTCGCGAAAAGTTCATGTCTCTAGTTATGTCATATTATTAGAGATGATAGGAAGAGACGGGAAAAATTCGCGGGTTCGCTGACCTGTAGGCTAGCCTCCAAAAACATCTGTGTATTCAAGCAGACATTATCTGCTCACTGGCTGCTCGATGACGGAGTGATATGGGCCTGTATTTAGTTTCTTCTGTACTACTGGCTAAGCGACTTACAGCAAGTGTCAAATAAGTCACGGGCCAATTGCGAAAGTGGCTCGAGGTTACGGTTGCTGTAATTCTAGCTTGGGGCCAAAAGAAAACACGAATTTTGCAGGTCTCTAATGATTAGAGGCCCGGATATTTCGCGGGTTCAACGCCCAGCAGGCTAGACTCCAAGTCCTGTGTGCACTGTCCTCAGCTATATTTGTTCATTGGCTGCTGCTCCAGTGAGTGAGCATTTAAACATTTGACGATGTAGCGCAGGAGTCCGTGAGCGTTTTTACGCATGTCCGCCATTGGTTCGGAGTCCGCAAGGTCACGTTTAATAAACAATGACCCGATCGAAATAGTTTCCAACATGTACATGACTTAGAAATCCAACCTCTGCTCAGTTGAATCCGCGAAATTTCCGGGGCTCTACTAATGATACGTCACGATAACGTTTTGTACCAATATAACTTTGAAAACGTTGCAGTCTCTAGCAACGTGTATCATTCGGTCTGACAACGTAGCTGTCTATAGACCAATGACAGACGTCAAATATCACAATAGCGGCATTCTTATTGTCTCAGTCAAATAGGGTAAAGCTCCACGTACAAGCGAACGTCAGTAATCTTTCGATAAGCTTGACATAATATTGAAACCCAGTGAACAGTCATGTTTTTGCGCGGATGATTTACATATCTACATATTGTAAATAGATACGAAAATTTTTGAAAAATAATTTGAGGAGACGTTAGAGTTTCAACTACTATCCATGCGCTCTTTTTTATGATTGGAACATTGTTTATGAAACTTGTTCTTAGCAACTCAGAACCAATAGAAAACTTGTATAAAAACGCACGGACTCAGT
Source organism: Medauroidea extradentata (assembly GCA_003012365.1). NCBI lineage: Eukaryota > Metazoa > Arthropoda > Insecta > Phasmatodea > Phasmatidae > Medauroidea > Medauroidea extradentata. The sequence goes on from PNEQ01019450.1 coordinate 51,207, forward strand.
CGCTACCTTGACCGACGTACAGCTGGCTATTTACTGGCGCAGCAGTTAATGAACAAGTTGTGAGGATAGAGTTTACGTAGAACTTTGGAGCCCAGCTGAGAAGTCGTTTAACCCGCGAATTTTCCGCGTCCCCGATTACAATCAGTGAAGAAGAGAATGAAAACAAATCTTTACTAGATGACTTGAGTTACTTACGTTACTGATTTTACTAATCAGTAGTGCGTAGAGTGAAACAATATTTTTTATCGAAAATTTTAATATTTGTGACCAAATTAGTTTACAAACTCCACGGGTAAACGATTTTCAATTTTTTTTTCTATATACCTCAGGACATTACTACTATTAATCTCCGTAGTTACTAAAAGGAAGAAGCACACTAATTTTAATATTTTTCCTCCTTGCAGTGGCCGTAACAATTTGTTCTAGGCAGTTTAAATTAAACACCAGTTAATTTATAAACATTTAAAATACACATAATGTAACTTAACAATGTTTTATCTATTTAATTAAAACGGCATCACTACTTCATGTACCAATCCCCGTAAGGACGTTCCAGTGGAAAAACATATAATGTTATATTTGTATAAAGTAGTTTCAGCTTTGTAGAGATTACTCGGGAGTACATTTATCTCTTTCGAAACACACAAAAAAAACTTTGCCAGTTTTGTTTGTAATGTCATTTCAAAGTCAAAATTAGCATGTTTTAAAATCATACGCACTGCGAAAACTAATACACATAATGAAAAGAAATAATTTACACTGAAACTGCATCTCACGGACTACGGCTTGAAGTATATAAAATCCATCAAACTTGGATTTTTAAATTCTGAAATTTCGAATTTTTTTGCTGCGCTTAGCAATTATTTTTAAATAGAAAAATATTTTATAATGGGTTTGTGTATACTTCAAGCCATTGCCCGTGATATGTAATTTCAATGAGAACTGGTTTTCGCAGTGTGCATGAAGTAAAAATAATGCAAATTTTGACTCAGGTAAGCCATTGCAGGAAAACTGACAGTTACTTTTTTTTGTAAGAGGAAAATGTATTCCAAAGTAACATCTACAAAACGAACAGTATTTTAAATAAATATAAAGTTATGATTTCCCTCCTGCTTGAACGCTGAAGCCTTGAAAATTATAACTTTTGAACCCATGTTATATATATATATATATATATATATATATATATATACACACACACACACACACACACACACACACACACACACACACACACCTTTTTATGGACATTCGATAGGACTAAAGTCAAGCTTGGCGTCTATAGATAACAACTGCTTAAAAATATATTCCCAGAGCAGTTATTTACGACTATAAGGGTACACGTTTTAACTCAGATTTTACAGAAGAAACCTTACTAACGACTCCGGTTAAATCCCAGCCTGGTATAAATATTTACAAACACTGCGCGGTATCAGTAAGGCTCTCGGGAGAACCATTATCTGTAGTCTCGTTCATTGCAAGCGGTATTCTGCTATAGGCGGTCATCAACGTCCCTGTAAAACATCTATACAGGGCCCATGTTGGCGCTAAATTGTGAATCAGATAACTGGCGTGCTGTCTTCTCGCCGGCATTTCGCGTACGAGACGTTGAGTGATGACCTTATCTTTTATGACGTAGTATTAAAGATGACGGTGTATTTTACACACCTACGCTTTTATTATATGATCACCTAAGAAGAGTCCATCGTTAAATATGGATCGGCGGGAATCTTACCTGCTAGTTCAGGGCTTGGCATGATATGGCGATGCGGCATTTGATGCGCGCTTCGAGTTCGCCCTTATAGCCCCTCCACTCCCAAGCCCTAATGCGCAAAATCGAAGTCAAAATTTGGATGTTGACGTTCCATGGCTGTGTACACATTGGATGACTCTGGGCAGCGAGTGGCTTGCGCCTAGAGGCTAGAATGCAGCGTGATGAGCATGCTGTGTCGTCCTTACCACTTGCGCTCGTTCAGTCTACATACGCGGAGAAATACATTCACTCAGGCTATTTCCTCAAGCTCTAATCAACATATCTTCGATCGCCCCACGTAACCTGCACGTGAATACTTCCCTGTGCACGGTCGTAGAGAATCGACTAAAGGTGGGTTCAGAATTGATAAATTAACAGTAAGCATAGGACAGAGGTCGTTCGCACAAGGACTAACATACCCAATTACAACACCAAAAACGTTATTGTGTGCATAGAGATGCTGACATTAATATTTCATTTCTTGTGCGTAGGCCTATGACAGCAACTATGCACAGCACAAGATTTTGTGAATGTCCGCCACGTTGGTTTAACTTCCAAAAATACACAAGAGCAAAACAAAACTAGAATAAGACATTTTAATGTAAAAAAAAACATGTTTTTATATTCTAATTAATAGTGTTTTACCCTGTGCAGTTTATAGGAACTTAGCTTCTGTATTTTGTATTATCTCCAAATACAATTCCACTTCAAATGTGCTTCAATGGCCTTCGGTTTACTTTTATACAGCAAGAAATATTTCAGATTCGTCGAAAAAAATGTCATTGACTTAACATAACAGTAAGAATCCAATTGTAAACTAATTTTGTACAAGGCGTACGGTCAATCACAGTTTCTGCTGTTATGTTATATGTAGAGATCGAAAAAATGCGAGGGTTCACTGAGATGTAGGCTAGCCTCCAAGAAAGTCTGCATACACAAGCACACAGCAGCTGATCATTGACTGCTCGCTGACACAGTGAACTGGGCTTGCATTTAGTTACATTTTTATTATTGGCTCAGCTACTTCAAGAATGGGTCAAATGAGTCGAGGTCCAATTATGAGTGTCACACTAACATACAGTTACTAGAATTCTAGTTTGTGCCTGAAAGATGACGCGAATTTTTCAGGTACCTAGTTATATGTTCTGTGCTTATATTTTTAATTGTGAACCAAGCATTGCTATTGAAAGGTAGTGTGGTGGCCACCCCTGACGAGTGTGGTGTTCCCTAAGGGTGGTTGCTGGTTGTCTGGTTCCCCTCCCACTTCCACTGACATCGCATATCCCCGTAAGCCGCATCTCATTAACCTCGCTCATCTCCCAGGCTGGCTTGAATGTCAGGACTGGCTCTGACAGGTCGGGACCTTCCTCAAGCCCCTTTTCACTTCTCCTATGTTCAATTATCGACCGTGACGTCACACAGGAACCACATTTGTTTGTGCCCTCTTCTCCCAAATACTGTGCTTTGCTTTTTTTTTTTTTTTTACTTAAAGTAGTTACTGACCCCAGTTGGTTGTAATTAATATCAAAGAGACAGACAAAATACGCACTATTATCTGGTGACAGGCCAGACTCCTATTGATGTGTACGTACTCGAGCACACTGTGTGATTTCATTTCTTACCTGTCTTTATTTGATGTCATTTATGTTTTCTACTGCTTCCAAGCGATTGGTCGCTCTACTTAAGAACTTTCAATTATTGGCTTATATTGTCCTCCGCTACATTCCACGACATTGTAGGTCAATGGAAGACGTCAGGCGTGCGAACAACAACTTTAATTCTTGTCTCGTCAGACAACTAACGCGAAATTTACAGGTCTAATTTATTAATTTAACGAGCTCCATGCTCACCGGGGATAATCCACGGTGCATTAAAAACCTGCAATTTTCGGTCAGGGTTCGGTAACTGTGCTATATAGTCCAGATACATTTCAAGTGTGGGCGCGATTATATTTAGTGTGCCTTGTTGTAGCAATGCTGTAGTTAATCGGTGATGGGAATACGCTATATCAGTTTTAACTATGCGCTTTAGAGGAAAATATAAATACATATTAATAAACGTGATTTCTCATTACGAACGTGATCCGCCATTTGAAAGAGAGGGATAGTGTGTGTGTGTGTGTGTGTGTGTGTGTGTGTGTGTGTGGGCCTATATATTCATATTTATATTTAGTAGGGGTAAGAAGGGCATTTGTCTAATTGCAGTCACGTAAGTAGGGACTTGAAAAATTCGCGTTTTCATTTGGCCACAGGCTAGAATTCAATGTACTTAAACTTCGCGTCACTTCCCGCTACTGGCCCTTGACTAATTTTAACGTCTCATCGATTGCTCTGAGCCAATAATTAAGAAACAACTGATTGCATGCCCATTCATGTGGTAGCCTATCTCTGTACCAGTGAGCAGCCTATGAACTGTTGATGTCTACTTGAGTGAGATAGCTGACAGGTTAGTGAACCCGCGAATTTTTCCTGTCTCTACTCGTGATGAAACATGCGTTTTTTTTTTGCAGCCTTAAGTGGGACTGGCGGGAGTTTGAAAGTACACAAGTTCTAATAGATTTACGTGTAACTTGATCCTCCTTACAACATTTAGTGTAAGTTGAGAAGAGCTTAGTTTTCATTATGTTTTCATATGACTTGTGCACTTGTTTCCGTAAACCAAATGTAATTTAACATAGTTAGATAAGGTGATTTATCGCGAAAATGTTTTCTGCCTGCTTATTCTGCAAATCAGTGTAGCGTCCTGCGTCAAGTATCGTTGGCCGACGGTTATGTCGCACAGTCTAGATGTTTACAGGCGAATCACAGACATCCAGTAGTAGCCTACCATTATCATTGGCCGAGTCAAATAGGGACTCGCCAGTAACGAAATAAAAGCGTCATAAATGAATACATTACATTGACGCCTAGCAAACAGTCAACTTTTCCCGCGATGAATCACTTTCTCTAAACACAGTTAATTGGTATCTAAACTTAATGATTTTCCTTTGGATTTTGAATTGTTTTAAAAATCATACATTTGGAACCAAGATTATATAATGAATGGTACATACATTTTAGTTTTACTTACTATTCTGTTAAGTGCGCAGGAATTTTGTCACCGTTTTTCGTTTATATCCTTATAATAAGAACTTCGAAAGTGCTGTTTAATTTTTACTATAGGCTTTTTCTGATAACAAGAGTACTTAACAAAATTTCGTTAAATAATTATATATACATGCGCAACATTGAAATATTTAAACTGTTCCAACGGGTATATGGGAATATTTAAATAATAAAACTTATACACATTACTGCAATTTATGATCTAAAACATTCGTAAGAAAGTAGATACTGGAAACATAACACATAAAATACTACTTAAATGATGTATTTCTCCATGTTACGATTTGTTAGAAAAATAAACATTTTATTCATCTGTAATGTTCGGCTGCTTCAAACTATCATAATTTTAAATTTATAAGGCATTGCACTGTTTTGAACGTAATCATCGCAATTATCAAGTATAATTTCTGTAGTTTTCAATTTCTTAAAATTACGAAGTGTAAATTTTTTTTCGCACCCCAAACATACACGCACAGACATACTTTTTTTAGTCGAGCTTATTTGGTTGGTTGTTAATATCACTACAGTGTTTTCTTTAACTAATATAAAATATGCGTATGTGTCAGTAGTCGAGTTATGGGAAAGTAAACATTAAATACTAGACATGACGTTGAAAACAAATTTTCAAGGCGTTTGAATTATTTGATTGAATTTCACGAATATGTTAAATTGAATCTCGAATACAGTGTAATGTTGTAGAACTGGGAACGACTGTAGTTAACATAGCAGCTGAATGTATTATCATTGCAGGAAGGTATTCCATGGGAAGAGAACAAAGCGCAGTCGTGCAATAGTTGTTGGTGTGCGGAGAATGCTCTACTATTACAGCTAGAGACCGCCGGCATTGAGGCCACACGGCTGCTTCATTAACTCCACTTTGTTGTGGACTGGTCGAAGCCATTACTGGCTGTCCCGCCTCTCGCTACCCGCCGGGGTCGATCTATTCCTGGCCCGCTCTCAGTCAGTATCTCTCCTCTTTTCCTGCTTATTTATATTGACTTGGCAATGGAGTTCCCATGGCCAGCGGTAAAATTACTATTTATTATTAAATTTTAAAAAGACACGACAGCTGAAAAGCTAGCAAAACACTATATAATCGCAGTCATAAAAAATCTAAATCAGAAAGGATCGTGAAACTTAAAGAATATAAACTTTGCGCCGAACTTTCGGAAATAAAATTCAAGTAAAGAGTACTGTTTTAGACTGCGACTACAGAAGTAGCCGTAAAGCATACTAGAACCGAGTTGCATCTCGAAGTTAAAAAAATGACCTTATTCCATTCGAATTTAGTTTAAGTTACCTGAAGTGGGTCTTTGTTGCTAAAGGCCGCGATTTTGCATAGTGGCTAGAATACTCGCCTCCCACCAAGACGATCTGGGTTCGACTCCCGGCAGAGTCGGTTCCCGGATTTTCGCATGTGTGAATCGTGCCGGACGATGCCGCTGGTCGGAGGTTTTCTCAGAGATCTCCTTTTCCCCCGCCCCTCATCTTGGTGCTGAAGACCTATATGTAGAGACCTGAAAATATCGCGTTTTCTTTTAGGCGCAAGCTAGAATTCCAGCAACTATAGGCCTGTATAACGTTCACGATTGGCGGTCGACTTACTCGACACTTCCTGGAAGTATCCAAGTCAATAATAAAACCGTAACTAAATACAGGCCCAGTTGACTGTCAGCGAGCAGCTAATAAACAGCTGCTACCACATTCAGTACACATATATTCTTGGAGGCTAGCCTACAGGTCAGTGAATTCGCGAATTTTTCCGGCCTCTACCTTAATAAGTGCTGATCAAAATTTCTTCCATTTTTTCTTTGCTGCTGCCAATCTTTGATACCTATTTAAAAGTTAATTAAACTGAAATAAGTATTTAAAGTGGCATTTGTAGAGATGGTGAAATTTCGCGAATTCAATGACGTGCATGTTAGAATCAAATATCCTATGCATACTTAAGCCATGTCTATTCGTTCATTGTCTGCCGACAAATGGTCGGGACTTGAGTATACGTAGGATATTTTATTCTAGCATACATGTCATTGAAATCGCGAAATTTCACCATTTTAGTCATTTGCAAAATATTAGTTTAATGTGTGAACAGCGTCAAGTGGCGTATTTTTAGCAAGTTACACAGATGCATGGGCACATTATACATTAAATGTAAGATTACAGCCTGCTGTAATGGCTAGACCATGGAATTTCACGAATACACTTCTGCACCAACTTGGTTCAGTGCATTACGTGCACATATGTAGCTCGGTTTCACGATCAGTGACTGAATGTACCCCAAGGGTTTCATTCGTAAATCTGACGTATGGGGGTCTCAGTAATCTTATATTCTGATTGGCACAGTCAAATAAGCGACGCCTCTCCACAAACCCACGCTGCAAATGTAGACGCAGGCATTGAAACAAAATTGGGCCAAAGTCATTTGGCGAAAATTCCAAGGTCGTTAGTAATGACTTCGTTACAGCTCGTTCGTGATTTGCCGCAGAATATTTGGATCTTGTTGCACGCATAAGGACAATATATATATTACCGGTAGAGCCACAATTTTGTATTGAAAAGATTTCTACATTTGGTTTCAATGCGTTATGTTCACATATGCATCATCGTCTGTGATTGGATGATTTTACTTTCACTTGCCTGGGCAAATTACAGACGTACGGAGTCCCAATAATGTTATTGTAATTGGCACATTCAAATGAGATACGTATCGTAACACAGACACGCTGCCAATAACCATGAAGCAGAGCTGCCGATGTGCACGTGAGACACTGAAACAAAGTGTCCCTAATTATTGGGCTAACATTCGCCGAATTAACAACTTCTCTCACCTTATTGAAGGAGCCGCGGTTTGCGCAATGTCGAGTGTGTTAGCTTTTTGCCAGGGGATCCTGGTTCGATTACGGTGTGGGTAAACCCGGATTTTCGCATGTGTGAATCGTGCCGGACTGTTTTGATCTGCGGGATTTCTCGGATGTCTTCCGTTTCTCCTGTCATTTCATTTCCGCGATACTTCATATTCATATCCTATCAACCTTATCCATCGCTGAAAACCTTGATGCTAAGCTAAGCGCTGGTCAAAATCTCTTTAATAATTCACACCCCGCAGGATACCTGCGTCATATCCGAGAAGTTCTCGTCATATCTTGTGAATGCAGAGACTATTAACATTAGTGAGGACCGAGCGAGGTTTTGTGAAGATCCAGGTTTTGATTCCTGCTCCAACTATCCGGAGTTTGGTTTTTAATGATTTGAATTATCTCTAGGAAATTGTAAGGAGGATTTATTAATACAGAACATGTCCTCATTCCTTTCTCATTCCCAGAGGCAGTGCTTCTGTCTTTGGTACGTCAGTGTTAGCAACGCGTCAATCCATAACCATTTATTTTTAATTACCTACCAACTGTAGTCACAACTCTCAAAACTGACCAGTATTGATCAGTAACTTGGCACCGTATCTTGTTGCAATGTCTCTTAGTTGTGTGTATATATTATTAATTAATTAATATTTATTTCTTGAATGCTTCGGTGAATTTGGTACCTGATTATCGTTTTCTGCATTTTAGCAATTAGTGATGTGGCGGAAATTTTGCGTTGCACGTTTTTCGACGTCTAGGGAGTAGGATATAACTTATAAGGTAAGAACTTGTTTCAGTTGACATATTTTGCGCATTTAAGTATATACCTGAGCTTAAATTCTGAGGCCTTATAGCACACAAATTTATGACTGGGAGCGAATAATGAATAACACATGGGTTAGGTGTGATTTTTTTTTTAAAGTTCTGCGTATATTAAAAGATTGACATAAAATACATTGTGTTCCAACAACTAAGATTTATTAAATGGGGATAGACAATTATTTAAAAACATTTCTACTGTTTTTAAATTTATAACAATTATTTTCAAATTAACAGAACAACCCGTAATAGCTAGAAAGTTTATAGCCTATAGGCTAGAAGACAAATTTGATAAAGAGTTGACATTTACGATTTTGAACTACTTGCCAAATTTTGTTTTCTCTCCGAAAAAAGGAAATATAGCTGTAAATTGCTCAGAGTTCAAACATTAGTTTATATTAAGAACGAAAACGTACAAAAAATTCTTTTTATCTTTTTATCTCGGACAATCATTAAACCTTCAGAATTATGTAACGAAGATATAATCACTGTGGTAAGGATGTTGACGTGAGTAGCTGTTTACGAAATTGTTTATTCATGCAAATAGTTTATTTACGATACACATAATCATCGCTATTCCCGAAAGTAATTTATTCTTTCATATAAACTTAATATTTAAAACTTAATTTATAAATACTTAATACATAAACTCACTCACTAAACTCATCAACGCGCAGCCCAAACAGTTGGATCAAGAACCATGGCATTTTGAGGAAAGATTCTCCTTGGCCCGTAGGCACCCACTATGAATGAGTTTTTTGAAATTCGATAATTAAGGGGGTGAAAAGGGGTGAAATGTGTTTTCAAAGAATCCCTGATATCTCATTAACCGGGAAATCTATCATAATTTTTTAAGTTCATAATATTGCCCAAAGAAATGCATTTTTGGCGAATTTTTCGATTTTGAGAAATTCGAAAATCAAGAGGCTGAAAAGCCGCAAAATGTGTTTTTCTTTAATCAGTGATTTCTACTAAACCATTTCAGATAGTGAGGTGATTTTTTCTTTAAAATGATACTTAAGTAAATATCTTAAAAGTATTTTTAGGGTTTTTCGAAATTCATCCTTGAAAGCTCTTAAAAAAATAAAACGTGTTTTAATTAATCCCACTTGTCTCCTAAACCAGTTGAAGTATTGCAATGGTTTATGCTTTAAAATAAATCTTACGTAAATATCAAAAGAAATTTCAGGATTTTTCGAAATTCGTCTTTAAAAGCTTTTAAAAAATAAAATGTGTTTTCAAATAATCATCTATACTGCATATACCCGTTGAGATACCGAGATGATTTTTTATAAGAATGAAGCTTATGTAAATATATATTAATCAAATTCAGGATTTTATGAAATTCGAAAATTAAGTATGTGAAAAGCAGTAAAATGTTACAGTCTCCCGAAATAAAGAGATTGATTATGGAGAAATAATTAAACATATGTTTCTTTTTGTCAACCTACTAAAAAATAAAACCTCTTTGGACTGTAGCCACTACATACGAAAGAATTATCACGGCCTGCCTTTAAGCATTCATTCAGGTATTGTATAAAGTTTGTGAGGTTTCGGTTTCGTATCCCGTGTAAGACTTTGCGATGGGAATTACTACGACATCATACGAGCATATTGCGCGCGCTCTTTACACTGAGCTAAGACAATTTATAGTTCATTGTTATTGAGTACGCTAGCTGTTAAATGCCTTCAAACCATATTTTATCCAGAGTTACTGTTTTCATTACATAATTTCACGCGGGAAAAGCCGCAGCCGGCCAGCTAGTTTATGTGTAAATACCGCGTAACCTGTGTCTTTTTAGTACGAAGAAAAGTGTGTAATAAACAGGACTGATTTTCTCCACAAAATTGTCTCGTGGGATCATAGCACATTGCACGAATTTTCTGTTTGTTTTAACGTTATTAGTAAAAATATATTCCTGTAAATAATTAAATAAAAATATATATACTATGGGAGATTTTTTAACTACTCGCTGCTTAGGCGAATATGCATTAAACCGCTTAATTAACTGCCATTTTGTGATTAATGTTAAAAGTATTTCACCAAAGGTACCATATGTGGTATGTCTGGCTTATAGATAATCAATTTACATGTTTTCATCTGTGAACCAAAATCATATTACCTATATTGTTGCAGTATCGATAAATATTGTAGAGCTTTGCTCAAATCACACAAACAGACATTAATTTCAAAGTCGTCTTAGTTGGTTGTATTTGAGTACTTCTGGATAGTAGTAACTTCATTTGTTCTGACAATTGTGATTTATTTCACCATATGGCATGGTTATAATTACGTACACAAGTGTCAGTTATATTATTATATGACAGTGAAGTGATTGAGCGATCTTATATTTTACTCAGTACTTTTTATTTTCAATATATACAATATAAGTGCATTTTACTAGCATTTTTAGATATTAATTTATTAAAAAATTATAAAATACGAACGTTTAAAAAATTAAACCAGGACCAAGCAGTACGATGTTATAAGTTTTTAAAAAATATTTTTAACGTTCTTAGTCAACCCTTTGAAGTACATGGAGTTATGTGTCTTACTAATTAGATAAACCTATAAGACACAAGTGTCTAGGATTTGTAGAGTAATGTGTCTTACTAATAAGATAAACCTATAAGACACAGATGTCTAGTATTTATAGAATAATTTTTAGATATTTATAATTTAATGGTCAAGGTTTTCTCGTGCTCTGAAGATAAGTATACGTGTACAAATCAAAGGCAAAACAACCACACATTAAAAGGAACAATTTCCCAAGCAGTAAATATTTTTGCAGGTACTGTGCAGATCGTTAATGGCAACTGGCGAATATCAATGTGTGCGCTGGAGTCTTCAGTAAACACGTGTCCTTCCAATATTGTTCCCGAGCAAACGCGACAGTAATTCACGCGGGATGGCCGCGCGACCCTCTGGAGGACGTGGCAACACCGCACACGACGTAATGACCGAGCTCGCTAATGGGATGACCAGCCGGACAGGTTGCGAGTTTTTATCAGACGGTCCCCAACTGCTCCTCCTGCCAGCAAGACTGATGTGTTGGAGCCATTAATGTGATGTAGATCCTCCTGCGTGACTCGCGAAAGCAGTATTACTGAAATTAAAATAATGCTATTACCACGCTCTTGCTGAAAGCAATGTAGCCTGTCAAACCTTGAAAATAATTTGAACTTTGTTTCAACAATTTATCAAGTCGATAACTTTTTTTAATCTCTGTATATCAAAATGAATGTCTGTATGTTTGTTTGTAATACTCGCTTTCCTATACCATTCTTCCTATTTTAATGAAACGTTGGTGAGTTGTTCGTGCGCCCACGAAGGTTTCTGCAAAAAAAAAAAAAAAGGGGGGGGGGGTTACAACGGGATAGAGGGTCAAATCGGGGTACCCAAATAATTTAGTAAGAGAAGAAAAAAAGGGGCTTTGCAACGCATGCCATGCACAGCTAGTTTAACAATAAAACTCTCAGGATAACTATGCCATTAACCCTCTTTTAGTTATTGTTAGATAAATATTTTACTTAGTTAATAGCTGTATTTGTTTGATAGATACTAGGCCACAGTTATACTAATAAACATTCATAACTTTAGTAAGACTGAGGTTGATACATTTGTAAAATTAAAGCTAAATTGTAAACAGTTAAATTTTTAGATGGCTATCTCATGACAATATTAAATGTTTGCATTATAGCTGTTATAATTATTTTCATCATCTCCTCTTATCACGGGTAGTTAGCGCTGTTATTACGAACGGTTATTTGTATTATTTGAGGAGTCCCACGCTGGATATAGGAGACACTATCTCTACCTGTAACACTTCGGAGTAAATTTATCCATGCCCTTACTTTTTAATATTTCATGTAACACTCAATAAAAGTATTTCTAATCGATCTTTGAAACGTTGGCTGACATATTTCAGAGAAGGAATAAGGTAGAAATGTGCGACTTGTGGCACGATGTTCACAGATAAGCACATAAAGTCTTAGTAGCGGTTAGTAGCAGTTCAGTATGTTCGCTATCTGCAGCACGCCGGATATCTAAGCGATATTCCACTTCCGCCCACGTCCGGCATAGCATGTCCTAATTAACATGTTAATTTGCTGCTGTTATGCGAGCTCGTAGTTCCTGTACGTCCCGCACTGGAGTCTGGCAGACATCTTTCACAAAACCTCATGAGAAAGAATCCAGTGGGGTTATGTCAGAAGACCTTGGTGGCCAGGAAATAGGCATGTCAATCCAGCGACTTGGGAATGTGTCGTCCAAAACCGCCCTAATGACCAAGGCCAGTGAGGAGGGCCACCATCCATGTTTTCAGGGACCTTGGTCCTACTCAATTCTCAGATCTCACCCCTCTCGGCACGCTGGTGATGTCAGGATGCAGATTTTCGACCTTTGGAAATGAAAACTCTTCGGCATGTCCAGGTAAACAGTCGATGTTATTAATACCGCTGCAAAAAGCGACTCCTCCACAGGGTCATGAAGCAGACCACACCGCACGTTCACCTCCAGATTGTCTCGCACTGTTTCCATGCTGAAGTGGGAGTTCTGTGAGTCCCATATCTTCACATTGTGGCGGTTTATCTTCCTGGACACATGAAAACAAGCTAAGCTCGTGTACATCACCTCTTCAAGAATGTCTTGTTCGTCGTCGATGCGACTCCGCATTTCGTTTGAAAATGCTTTGGGTTCTGGCCTGTCATCAGGTTGTGGGTAAGATGCAACTGTCGAAAAGCACGGCAGAATGTTTGGTGGGACTCAAGATAAATGTGCGTTGCACGTGTTACACAAGTGCATCACTAGTTCTTGGTCGTCCTAAACTCTTCCTTTTCATGACACTCACGGTTTACTCTTGTACCTCTGTCTGATGGTCTGGCGTGATGGCAGTGTGCTTCTGTAACGTGTCCGGAACTTCCGCTGGTTCTAGGCGTGGCATGTATAAACCACTCGACTCACTGTGCCATCTGCTGGAGGTGGACATTTTCTCAACTTACTAACCTACACCAACATACATCAAACAAAACTTAAGGTGTGTGAACATTGTGGCGGAAACAGGATCGTTTCATCTTTACCATCTCTGAAATATAAACTATCAAAGCTGTAAAGATCTTTCCGGAAGATCCTGTACACGAACAATGTCCTTTTCGATAGAAGAATATTGGCATGCTTTAAACTCAACGCCTGGAAAGGTTTCAAGAATCGAAATAATATAATTGTATTATAATATACTGTGGAATTTTGTTTTCTTTGAATAGCAAACGGATAGTTGAGTATTACTCGTTGTAACGCTTCCCTGGATGCCATATCCATTAACGTGGCCGCCTGGGTGAAAGTACCTTGCGTGCTCGAGATATAGAAGTGCGAAAGCAGTAAGGACCACAAGGCACGAGTATCACGCCACACTATAGCCTCTAAGTGCAAGTCACTGAACTGATGAACAGTTTTCTTGGCGACGACGCGTCTCTATGATACAATCAGTGGTGACCCTGTTATTTTATGACGTAATATTAAAGATACACGTGTAATTACACGCTTGTACCTTTTAGAATCATCTGCGCCAAGTTTTTCATACCTAAAATTAACTTCAAAAAGCCCATTTTTGCCATTATAGGCATCGTAAAATTAAAGTCAGAGATTAAATGGAAGAGCTGGAATGGGCATACATTTACGTAACGTACTTTGAATGATATTTACAAGCGGACACAACTATCGAATAATCTTCGACAATGCCGTTGGTCGGCGGGATTTCTCGGGGATCTCCCATTTTTCCCGCCCTTTCATTCCAGTGCTGCTCTGCACACTACTCGGTGGCCTGGGCAGGCGATCTCCTTAATGTTGCCGTAGTCAAAGTTATTGCACAACGCTGTGCAGGAATTACAACCATTAAATATAGTCTCATTCAAAATGAAACGTAGAGGACTACCCAGCATCTAAAATTACTGTTTCGTTAATCTATCCCTCTACCGGGGTGGTTTCTTCATTTGTTCATTGCAAGTTTTCTTAAAATATTAATTCCGTTGTACTACCGAATAATGAATACTCGGTAAATTTGGCAGAACTGATAATATGGCACTGTTTTGTATTTCTTTTGTTTTCAACTTACAGTATTATATTAGAAACTGTTTCTCATTCTGACAAGAAAGAGTAGCATCTAACGTTTAATGAACGTTATTCAAAAGAAAAGCAGCATTAACGCACGAGCCAATCTCTAACACAATAGTGCCAAATTATCAATGCTGCCAAATAAATCAAGTCTCCCTTATTACACGACACGAGATTCTAACAATACTATCGCTTCGCTACGGTAATGTCTCTCCAACGCCAAGGGAATTTGTTTATTATTTAGTAAAACCTATTTCAAGCAGTTGTTCGATGTCATTGGTCTGCGAGTTTTCGAGGATATTTTTCGATTCACCCGCCCCTTAATTCCGGCGTTGCTTCGTACTCACGTCATATCAATCATCAACAACACTAAATACATACCTGTTATCTGCACTCAACTCAGTTCGAACAGCTGTTTCAAATCCTTAGTTATCACAAAATTACAATACTCTTCAAGTTATACACAAAAATGTATATCTTGCACAATTTTTCGTCTAAAAATATCACTTATACCGGTAGTGTTCTGTCGGAAGACATATTGTGATGTTCCAGTCATATTGCTGATTTATGTAACCCAAATTGTACTGGCCAACATAAATAAGTATGTGCGTACGTGTATTTTTAATTGCCGTTACAATAGAATCACGAAAAAAAAAAAAATTACTAAGAATCTCAACAGCAAAAAGGGAAAACTTTTCCACATTCATTTCCACAATTACATTTATTAAATGACTTACAGAACGTTTTCATGTCTATTAGAACAAAACGAGTTTGAGTACATGTGCTCATCTGTTTCATGACAGACGCCAGAATCACAGAGAACATAGCTCATTAATGTTGGTCACCTTATCCGAAGTTAGCCGTAACCATGGTGCATTCAAACAACATTTGCTCTGTGGTTTTCAAGATACAGTTGTCACGTTCTGAGTCACATCGTAGTACCCCTCGAGTTATTTCCAGTTCGATATTCTAGCTAAAATAAATACATAAATAACAATTAGTGACCTCGGAGAAGATAGTTTAATACAATGCATAGCCTACGCGTTATTTCCCGTTACGAATGAAAACCTCGTCTCTTGTGCTATCTCGTATTTAACAAGTAATTAATATTTCCACTTCCAATCATTCTTGTTTACGGTATTCGTAAATGTATATCATGCAATTTTAGTAGTTTAAACATGTGTATATGTGTGTGAATGTGTATGTCAGTACAGCTGTGAGACATACACGAACATGAGTGGACAGTATTTTCGTGATGCCTCTCCCCGTACGTTTTATATAACAGTTTTCTTAGCCGTAATATTGCAGTAGGGTGCTGACGATAGCGATGTACGTTTTGTACGTTACTGTTAGAGCCAATTAATTTTGGGGAAAAGAATTTTACACCAATGTGTTTCAGAGTCTTCCGTACACATCTGTAGCTAGCTCCGCTTTACGATTATTGAATAGTATGAATTTGTGCAGAAGAATGGCGCATTTGACTGTACCAATCACGGTAATGTTACTGAGATACCACACCTCTGTGATTTACTGGTAGAATCTTCGACGCTTCGAGTTAATAACAACCAATCACGGACCACGAGAAAGAACTGCAGATATGTACATAAGGCACTGAAACAAATTGGTGCGAAACTTTTTCCACAAAATTTCTGTGGCTTTAGTTACTGACTGCGCAAAGTAGTATCGGATGTGACAAAGAACATGTAGCACAAAAGACTATTGGATCGCATGTTATACAGCTACCCGCTCAGCGGTAGTGATCGACTTGTGGCCTACCTTTCAGGCGTTCTGTTCATACTATCCTTGCCACGTCCGTCTCTGAACGAAATCTTCGGCATTTCTTCCGCACACATGGGGACAAAACAAGTGAGCTGATAGTTCAAACATTACGACTGGCATGATTTAGAATTTCTCATTTTAACATCTGCAGGAGGTAATACTAAGTCAAGAGGTTAGCCTGGGCAGGAGACAAATTCTTCTTAGTCCTCGTTCAAATAGTTACCCGAGTAGAGTTTTCAAGCATCTAATAAGTTTCAAGTCCCTGGATTGCTTCGAGGTTTGAAGTCATGGTGATATAGGAATCATAAACACCCTCAGCAGGTTATTTAATAAACGCCTTATTTCTTTTTATAAACTCAGCGTTTTCCAAGGACGCAGGCAGTACACAGGGATGTTCGTTTTTTATCATTACGTTGGTGTTTACGTACCATATTAATATCTTCACTGCCTTTACATAAATACACGTGGAAAGGGGCATAAAAAAATCACAGTTACCTGTGTTGAGTCTGTGCGTCAGTCCCATTATTGTTTGCTGGACTTATTGCGGCCTGAATATAATTCAGAAGTCCAACTGCGATGCTTTTATTGTAACGATATAATAGCAAATTTCACATTCTTCTTCTCAGAATTTCATTAAAACCAAAGTTAATCTAGTAATGCGACTTATGCGGAGCCTTGAGGGACGATGCCAGCATTCGCCTGGAGTGATTTAGGAAAACCCGGAAAATGAGATCAGTATTGCTGGACTGGTAATCAAACCCAGGTCCACACTAGTTTAAGTGGGAGTTGTTTATTACAACTGCTTCACCTCACTTGACATAAAATATATTTAACGTTTTCCTTAAACTATGCTCTAAGATACTAAGTTAAATATGTTTTCCCTCAGATTTAAAACCCACGTTAGTAAAATTAAAATGTGATAAGTCGTATCACAACTTCCAATGCATATCATGAACTTTAAAGTGTGCTGCCAACCACATGCTTAAAATGCATTGCAGTATGTTCGTAAATACGTTTCTTTTTTGAAACTTTTCCACATGCGTCTTTTGTGTTGATAGACAAAGAAAATATATTTGTAACAATGAAGGAAGAATAGTTTCACAGCAACACGTCAATTAGAAAAATATTGAGGAGTTGGATGGAATTAAGGCCTTAATAAGAAAATGGCATTTTGAGATAATGGCAGGTATAAGTTTAGAAGAAATTCGTTCTCGTTTTATTTTACCGTCTAACTCATATGGTTTTCTCTTACTACCAATAATTAGTAGCTACTTACATTACACGAGTTTATAATATTTACTATACACATATTTAAAGATAAAAGAGCAATTATTTATAGCATAGTGATACCCGTCCAGATCAAGACAAGAAATCATAAGTTGGTGAAGAATTGAGATATCGGTATAAAATTTTGTGTGCGTCTCGTATGGACATTATGGAACAGTAAAAATTGTTTGCTGGAAGGAAGGCGTTGGCTCACTGAAGTCTTTATTCCCGCCAACTCCTCAATTCTGGAGCCCCTTAAAATTGCTAAAAAAACAGATTTACCAATAAGCTATATCTGAAAAGCTACTCAAGGGATTCGTGTGAATCTACCGTAAACCGGGGTTACTTTGACCATTTTCGGGGTTACTTTTACCACTCAAAATATTAGATTTTGGGTTTTCTAGTAATTAAACATAAAATCTGAGCCGAGTATTTTAAAAATTTTCTTTCATCCTTGTAGTTAATATTTGAAATTTTTGTCACTAAACGACATAAAAACCAAAATTTTGAGTGGTCAAAGTTACCCCACAAAGTCAAAGTAACGCCGGTTTACGGTACTCTAGAAACAAGAAATGGACCTCTGGAAGTGTCAGTCAGTACCACTGCACGTCGTTTCAGTGTCTTGCGGTAGAGGTGATACCGCGCCAGATGAGCCTGTTAACATCGCCCTTGGCGCCGTGTCTCAAACACACGGCCAGTAGGCGGGCGCCTTGAGGTAGCGGAGCGTGTGGTAAAGGCAGGAAGACGTATCTGATGGCGTGTTTCCCTTGCGAGGCGCCGTGCCACGTCGATAGCTTCCTGCCGCAAACCGCACCGAGACAACTAGCGCGGTGGTACTGCCTCCACGTTTACGACTTCCAGTCCCCCCCTCCCTCTTTCACTGCACTACCACGCTTTATGGGGCCCCGTAAAAACATCGCTTGCGAGGAACACGCACAGTCCCATATTTCATAACTCCATCCTCCAGAACACTCGCCCCTGCAGTGGCGAACAAGTTAGTGTTCGACATTTATTGTCTTTGTTCTCATTGAGGGATGACTTCTTGCAGTCGTCTGTGCTATTTGTAGCATTCAGCAGACGACATCACTCCCTCTATCACATAGTTAGCCTCAGATGATGGTTTTTCTAACTTATCGCACAATAGCATATTTATATACAATGTACGGAGCTATTGTCATATGCCTTGTCGATGTCAAAAACACAGTAGAAAATGTACAGGCTAAATTAAAAGCAGGCGTTCCATTATTCATAAATGGCGAGTACTGATCAATGTTTTTCTGGATGATTTTTTGTATGGGCAGATAGTTATAAATATTTTTCCTTTAGGATAAATTTGATTATTAATACGAATATTTATGTCAAATGTTTGTAACACTCGATTAATATAATTTTTCTATCATAATTTTAATTTATAGAAAAAAATTAGGATTTGTACGCATTATGCTAATATGTTTAATACTAATGAGAGTGCTATAAATCGGTTGTAAAATATGTCAATAAGGGCAGAATATTTATTTTCGGAACGAGTAAATTTTTTTTTTTGTGTTCCTTTTGCATGAAGACCACCGCCAAGGTTGTCCCTAGGACATGCTATAGATATTACAGGCGATTTCCTGCGGGTGTCCGCATTGCAAGTCCCTAAATATGTTCAGCGTGGAGGTTCTAAGGATCTTCTCCGTGAGAACATTTAGGGCCTTATTCATAGTCGTTCGATAGTTCCGAGATGATCCTGAGATCATCTTGTGCCAGTTAGTCCAGGGTTGGTCCTATAGTCCGGAACAAGTGTTACCTTATTCATAAACGCCAAGTAACGTCGGACTAGATATAGTCCGCGTCTATGAATAAGACAAAAAATTAGTCCGACGATAATCCCGCACTAGTCCGGGTCAAAAACGACTATGAATAAGCGGAAGAAGTCTCACGAATATCTGTGGAACATAGCAGGATATCCTGTGGATATCCCCAATATCCTTGCGAGATATCCCACGGTTGTCCACAGAATATCCTTGTGCTATGTGGGATAGTGATGAATTATGCCACGTTGTTCTCGGTAGAACAAAGAAATACAATTTACTGAACATTTCTAAACGAAACCGCACGACCCCATGTTTGTGAATAAAATTATTTTTTATCGACACCGTCAAGTGTTTTGTTTTATGCATTGCACAAAACTTACAAGTGCTCTAAATTCCAGCAGCTCAAAAGAAACAAACACTACATTTACGTTTAAACCCAAGTCAACTTTTTAGAACAATTATAAACGCAAATTTTTTAACTCAGAGAAAATCATAATAAAAAAAAGTATCCTACGATAACTAACAGTAGAATCAACTGATTGGGAAATAGTTAAAACATAATTTTTGTATCGAAAATAATATACTGAATGTTCGAGTTTAGAAACGCAATTGTATGTGTAACATAATCAGTTTAATCCATTTTAATATACAGGGTCCAGCAAAATTATCTCCCGTATTTATAGAGAGCACTGAGTCAGTTGCACGGGAGATAAGACGACGGAAAGGGTATCAATCGAGAGCCATAGACGTGCCATTTTAGAAGTTTTCAATGGCATGGCGCGGTGAGATCCGCGCGTTTATTTTGGAGGAGTTTATACGGAATGGTGGTTCTGTGATTAACACTCAGCGTGCGTTTCGCATTTGTTTCGGACTTGGCCGACGTGATTCTGTTCCGGATAGGAAAACCATTCACTTTTGGGTATCAAACTTTCGGGCAACAAGTTCTGCACTGAAAAGAAAATCGCCAGGCCGACCTCGGACCGTATCGACACCAGAAAAAGTGGCACGCGTGTGTCCATCCAGCAATCTCCAAAGCATTCTGCTCTTAAACATGCGATTTCCCTGTCAATTCGGATAGCTACTGTCACATGATCGAGACCTTCCCCCGACCTAAGTTAAACCAGTTTCTAGGGGATCATGAAGAGGGAGACATCTGGTTCCAACAAGATGGTGCCACAGCTCACACTTCTCGGCGGTCTCTTGCACTTTAGAGAGAGAGTAGTTTCCTGGACGTCTTCTCTCTTTGCGAGGAGACGTCGGCTGGTCTCCAAGTTTGCCCGATGTATCACCATGTAATTTTTTTTCTTTGGGGGCACTTAAAGGCACCAGTGTACCAACCTCGCCCCAGAAGCCTGTAAGCACTAAGGAGGCCATCCCCCAGGCAATGTCTTCCATTCCACCACAAATGACACGAAGAACTATGGACAACTTCCGGGAAAAACTTCGACAATGTTCAACAGTAGAGGTTGCCATTTACAAGACATATTTATTTAAAACCTAAGACACGAACTATGTGCTGTTCACAAAATTAAGTTATTCGTCTGTATTATTCTTTGTTTGTTTGTAACAGCCTTTCTAAATGCGGGAGGTCTTTTAGCCGGATCCTGTATATATGTAAACAGCTATTATTAATCTTTGAATTTACATTAATTAAAAATAATCCATTTAATTTATGGTACTATTTACAAACCTATTTAAAAAATTTTGACTATAGGAATTTAAAATTTAGTTATGAGACATTTAAATTATCGGGATTATGTGTGTATTATTTCTCTGTCATTTGCAAGGCCACCGTTAATATAATACTTCTGTGATCATAGTTTACAAATGTACTGTCCTGGGAAATAAAATATGGATAAATGGGCCGCACGACGTTAATTTAGGCTTCAGTACTAGATACGAAGGGAAAGCGTAGATGATCCCTTAGTAAGATATATATAAGGTTTATTGCCTTCTACCCCTCGCTAATCGCTCGCGAACCTTCTCCTTTCCTGTGCACATGCACACCAACTTTAAGCCTACATATAGAAGGGAAAGGAAACTGGGATGGAAGGTATTTTGGAAGATATTTGGGAACATATTTGTGAAGTTTTTTTTTTTTTATATTTAACATATTTGTAATTCACTAATTCACATGTGTTCTTAAGTTCATACAGTGAAGCAACTGATCTAACAACATACGTTTACGCTTTATAAGTGGAACTTACTCCCACAACTCAGGGATATTCTTAGCATGAAGCTGTAGTATGCTAGACCATTAAGTAGTGCGGGTTGCAAATGTACTGTCTTACAAAATATACATGAACTCTGTTACAACTCACAAGTTAACCGAACACGTATTTCATTGAATGTTACGACCGTAGGGTGTAAATCTTTACCTGCCCACTTTTGTCTATGGCGGCTGTTGTACATGTTACTTGTAATCCCCGAATTTACTCAATGACCGAAAATTTTACCTACGACGCGTTATGTGTATGTCTTAATGTGTGCAACACCTTCATGGTGTACATCGGGCACTGGGAAAATATAAATACAACGCGTTGTGAGTATTGCCATATGCGCAGTGCCAGAAGTAATGTTATTTTTGTGCACACTAAAAACTATCCACAACGCATTGTGGGTATTGTGGTTTCAGCCACAACATATTCGGAGTATTTTGTGTTTACCTAAATCACGTTACTAGTATTTTCAGATCACCCACAACACTTTAGGTTAGGTTATGTATCAATGAGTTACTCCGATGTCCCTCAGGCTTTGGATTATGACGTATTAAAAGAGAAACTTTTGGTAATGAATATACAAATTTCGAAAATTTGTGTAAACATTCTTTTGTTTAGGTTTTTAATGGGGAGTTGCATATAAATCAAAGCCAAGTGTACCAAATTTGTGAGAAAATTATATTTTCAGCGTGACGTACTTCATGAGTCACGGTGAATAACGCTGAAATTGAAATGCATCACTCCAAAGTGATAACAGAAGACTCGCTCATTAAGAATCAGTTACATGGGATATCTCTCTTTTTAAGTTTATATGTACTAACTTCTAAAACATTTATTTTATAGTCGCTTTAGTTTCGTTAACTTATACACCACGCCAATTTAAGTACTTCAGCTTATTCCCGTTCCCCGTCAGAAAAATATTTAAAACTTTGTGATAGCCAAGGAAAGCACCACTGCACCAACGATATCATGTTGCAAGTGTATGGAATAACCTATCAACAATATTCCACAAATCGTATTCACATAACATTCATGACTTTATTTATGAAACGTAGACCCATTTTAGAGAAAACACATATTTTTCGTGCCATACTGTACGCCTCAAAATTGTTATTTTTGTATCATAATCAGAGACTTAGAGTTTTTTTAAAATAATGTGTAATTTTTTTCTTTGCGTGTATAAGTTAATCGGCAAAGGGAATGGGATCAAAATTTAACTCAACCTAGAACAAATTTGTAAATGGTTCACATAAGGATTAAAAACCAAGAATTCAAATCCAGGCCTCGAAATCCGTAGGTGAGCTCTCAGTGACAATGGACATATTCGTGAGGAAATTCAGTAAGAAAGTAATTGACAAGACTACAAACGTGCCAGCTCTAGGAACACAAAGGTTTTGCGAATAATGTTTTCCGCCACTTTGTTTCATACAAATACACATCTGCTGCTCTTAGTTATTAATAGCCTGTCTACGTAGAAATGTGTTTCATTTGACTGTGCCAACCAGGAAAAGGTTAACTGCGTCACCATACGTCTGTGATTTGTGAGTACAACCCCGAGACACCGAGAGTTAAAACATTCTACACACATAAATAACAAGTGTTGCATCACCTGGTGAAATGACGGAAACTGATCGGCTGTCATACGCTCTCTGTCTAGTAGGCCCTGCTCATGTATGGTTGTTTACATCTTTGGGAAGGTTTACTGACATCTACGAACAGTCAGAGGAACTGTGTCCATTCAGCGTCAGTGTTCAACCAATCTTAGAACGGAGGTGATGTAATACTTTATTTGATGTGTGTATTATTTGACCATGAAGCAGAGCTGCAGGCGTGCATGTAAGGCACTGGAAGAAAGTTGTGCAAAACGTCCTGTCCCTAGTCATCTTTCAAATAAGTGCATCGATACTAATCACACCAGAAAGTATGAAACATTCGACTTCTTGTTCTTTTAAACGAACTTTCGCACGAAGCCTCTTAAACGAACATTAACACGAAGCCTTAAAACTAACATTCTCCCGAAGCTTCTAAAAACGTACATTAGCACTAAGCATCTACAACGAACATTGGCACGAAGCTTCTTAAACGAACATTAGCACGAAGCATCTACAACGAACATTAGCACGAAGCATCTACAACGAACATTCGCACGAATCATCTACAACGAACATTCGCACGAAGCTTCTTAAACGAACATTACCACAAAGCATCTAAAACGAACATTCGTACGAAGCTTCTTAAACGAACATTAGCACAAAGCATCTAAAACGAACATTCGTACGAAGCTTCTTAAACGAACATTAGCACTAAGCATCTACAACGAACATTAGCACTAAGCATCTACAACGAACATTGGCACGAAGCTTCTTAAACGAACATTAGCACGAAGCATCTACAACGAACATTAGCACGAAGCATTTACAACAAACATTCGCACGAATCATCTACAACGAACATTCGCACGAAGCTTCTTAAACGAACATTAGCACAGAGCATCTAAAACGAACATTCGCACGAAGCTTCTTAAACGAACATTAGCACAAAGCATCTAAAACGAACATTCGTACGAAGCTTCTTAAACGAACATTAGCACTAAGCATCTACAACGAACATTAGCACTAAGCATCTACAACGAACATTAGCATGAAGCATCTACAACGAACATTCGCACGAAGCATCTACAACGAACATTCGCACGAAGCATCTACAACGAACATTAGCACGAAGCATCTACAACGAACATTAGCACGAAGCATCTACAACGAACATTCGCACGAATCATCTACAACGAACATTCGCACGAAGCTTCTTAAACGAACATTAGCACAAAGCATCTAAAACGAACATTCGCACGAAGCTTCTTAAACGAACATTAGCACGAAACCTCTTAAATGAACATTAGCACGAATAATGTAAAACGAACACTAGCATGAAAAGCGTCTAAAACGAACAGTAGCATAAATCACCTAAAACGAACATTCACACGAAGCTTCTTAAACGAACATTAGCACGAAGCCTCATGAACGGACATTAGCACGAAGCAGCGGTCGAGTCAGCGACAATCCAAAGTCAGCACTACTCGAGCAGCATCTGGGAAAATAACTTGGCACAGAAGAATGTGTTTGAGCGGAGAGGGGAGGTAATAGCCAGCGTACCCCACGTGTAAGGTATTAGAGAGAGATTCCAACGCGTCGCCCGTTAGGATAGGACGACAAAAGGGAAAGCGGGACACTAACGTCGGGAGCCTGTATCAGCTCCACCGCGGGGAACAATACTGTCTGCACAGAGCTGATTGCTAAGCTCCCAGCTCTCCCCAGTCACATCGGCACAGGAATGTTTGTTTCGTCCCTCGTCGCCCATCTGAAACTTGGAAAGCGGGCGAGCTTATCAACGCCGCGATACCGCCCGCGCCGCCCGTCCGGCCTTCCACGATGAGCGTGCGAATTCCTCGCTGACGCTGCGTTGCGTCGTCGACGGTAGCTGAATTCAGCTACGCCCAGCGACATTTTAACACTAAGGAGACCGGAAACAGGAAATCAGAGAAAAGGTGCGTATAAATGGAAAACGAGATTTTTTTTAATCCTATGCCCCCTCATTTCCACTGCTATTACGATAATTTTTTAAGCTTAAACGAAGGCTGATATCACAAATCTGTTTGGCAGCCTTGTTTACTATGGTTTTGTCGTGATAGCTATTTTTATTTTCAGGCCTAGAAACTATGCGGTTTTAACTAATAAGTAGAGACATGCAAAATTCGCGTTTATCATTTGGTAGCAGACGAAACTTCACTTTCCTATACATAACAGAGCATAATCAGCTATTAATTTGGCCACCAACTTTTATGTGTCATTGACGTGTGTTACGTCTTTACATATATTGGCCTCTATACTGTGTAAGCATTCTCCGCGGTAAGTCGCAACAATATCGGCCAGCTGGAGACGTCGAACTAGCCTATAGTCACTTGGAGTCTAGTCAGATGTCAGAAAATAACGCGAATTTTACATGTCTCTACTAATAAGTCAACTAACAAAAATTTCATTACTTACATAAGTAGCAATCACTATTCTATTTACTGTCTTGAGACAAATTAACCAGTATGGTGGAATCCATTTAAAACAAAACTGACAATCATATTTTTGATATCTGCTCTCGTTTAGGTTCAAAATTAATTATTGCAAAAACAGTAGAAACAATAGAGTATGGTCTTAACGTGCCTAATTAGTACGCTGCGCTGTTTCTGATGACATTTCAAAACTTATCAGTTGTTTGAGAATTTGACTAGAACATTGCAATGCTGCGTTGTGTTTATAGTTTCAGCTGGGCGTATTTTTCTCTTAAATATATATTTGGCTATTAGACAAATGTTGTTATAGGTGATTCGGGATAAAGTGAACACTAAAAAAAGCCCTGATATTTTTCTATTTTCCGCCTGTTTATATCTTTCCGCTGCATGTAAACATAAACATTGCCACGTGCTTTTATTTACATAGGTTCGTACAATGTTTACATTTACATTACACTGTTCCGATAAATTTATCTGCAACATCTACTTATTACGTGAACGGGCGTTGTATATATGCTATACTCAATAGAGATATAAATATCTGCGAGTTAACGTTTTATGACACTGTTTTCTCTTCATCAACTCTAATTGGTTACGACACACACAGTTGTCGTTACTTATCTCGTAAATCCATGCATAATATATTAATTTATAATTCAAAACCGCCACTATAAACACACACGACACACGCAATTCAAGAATTCAAGTTCCGTTCAACATACTGCCGTGAACGACGACCACGCAATTTACAAAAACAACAAAAAAAACCGATTTTCTTAATGTGTGGAACAGGAAAAAATAAATGTTACTTCTATTTCCACATGCTCAGGCTGGCGATCGTATAACTTAACAGATTAGCAATGATATTCAAAAGTGTTAGAAGTAACTGTTTATGAATGTGTTCATCAGAAACCCATATTTTTTACACAACGGACAAACATACTCCTGAGTCCTGACCTGACTCAACTCGCTTTCAAGCGAGCGAAGCGAAGCCGAAGCGGCGATAACCTAACTCTGATGCCACCTGTCGGAGGTCTATTCAACTACGTCTATGGTGCGAGCGTTAGCGGCTGTGTGTCAACGGCTGTTTTGAATTCAGCGGGCGGTCGCATCACTTTGTGACGGCGCTAATCAAGTAGAATTATATAGTTAATAGGTATGACAATAAGAGCGTAAATAAATATTTTAAAGCATATCGTATACAGAGAGGTCGATTACATCTTATGTTCTTTCACTAATGCTGTATTCAAATAAGAAAATACACGGAACTACATACAATGATTCGTTACCAACCATACAAACAATAATGTAACTATTGTTAATGTTGACTAATATACAGCAACGGCTAGTGATTTTTTTCAAAGGTTAAATCTTTAGTGCTCACTTTATTCCGTGTTGTGGAATACAGCGTTACTTCACTACATACATTGTGAAAAAGTTTATTCCACGTTAGCTACAATGCGCATACGTCATCCCGTTTTAAATGAGCGTTGTCTGCACCAGTCATCAAAGCTTCCGTCGTGTAGCTGTCTTTTAACAGCCGCTTTAATGCTGTCTGGGTTAACATAGCATTTGTAAATGCATTCGTGTCAGAGTGGTGGCTAATTTAAGTTTGTGTTTCTAATACGTATTTGATGAGCAACTTTCAAAACCAGACATGTGCACATAGAGATCGTTCGGGATAAAGTGAACACTAGAAATGTTACCTTTGAAAAATATCACTAGCCGTTACTGCATATAATTAAATATTAACAATAGTTGCCTTACTGCTAGTATGGTTAGCAGCTAATTACTGAATATAGTTCCGTGTATTTCCCTGTTTTAATACAACTCCATTCACACAAACTGAACCGAAATCGACATACTTGTATGTTATTGGATACATTATATTTTTATTAACATAAAAAAGTTCCTACCGACTGCACAATTTATCTTACACGCGCAAAAATCAAGTGACGTGTACAGAGAGGTTAGACATTTCCTGTCGCTAGCCGTTACGCGCGGAAAGATACAAACTGGCCTGAAATAGAAATTTATCAGGGCATTTCTGAGTTTTCACTTTATCCCGAACTAGTTTTACAGAAAAGCAAAAAAACTGGTATGTTGCTATACTAACGAAAATGACATGGGTTTGTTGTTGTATATACGTTGTTTAGTGGCCAATTTATGGTTATTAAAATGAACTAAGTCACTATTTTATTTATTTCGTTATTAAATAAAATTTTTTGCAGTGTCTAGTGCTGCCATCCTAATTCCGTTTTCCGTTGTTTTTCGAAATCTGATTGCCAATTCGTACTCCTAGTTTCTTTCATTGCGCAAAGTTGTGTTCTACCGTCTATAATGACGTCACAGTTGACGATACATAAGAACATGAAGCCCACTTGTTACCGTTTATTAATTTCAGATTTACGCTGATAACATAACAATGTGGAGAAAAACTTTCTTTTCCGAACGAAAACCAGATTTTGTTACCATAACCGATAGTAAATTACTAAAATACAAACAGCAGCACGCCAAATATATGAACAAGAGAATAATAATAATGCAAATATTTAAGCAACAATTTAATAGTTCCACCTTAAGCTGTAATGTTGTTTCTCGCATCCTACTTTTTGCTGTTAACATAGAGCTGAAAGGTATTTGTTTCTATAGTATATGTTTATGTTAGTGCTGTGATCTCTTCAACGTCAAAAGCTTTCTCTGTAGCGCCTGTACTCGAATGAGGCAAAACCACAACCCTTCGAGAGCTTACAATGCTATTAAAACAATCAATGTTGACGGGGTTGCCTACTACTAGAGGCTGACTATTAAAGGTAATCATGTATTTGACGTGCATGTCTGAACTGCCCTTACACTCCGCCGCTTCTAGACCTCGGGCACGCCGAATATCTTAAGGGCTTGTTCCTTAGTTTTGAAGTGATTTTTGTATTGCTACCTAATACTCATATAAAAATTTTTCCACACAATTTTGACTCAAATATGCCATAATTTGTCACTGAATTGTTTGTAGCAGTGAACTGAACGGTTTTTTTAGATTTCGTCACACAAAATACCACGTTTTTTGTCGTGAAAATAAGCCAAAATGAACCATAATATTTTTTTCCTGACAAATGGTGCAGTGTTTTTAAAAATGCATCTACAGTATTGTGCATCGTGTGACTGCACTTCGTCTCGAATTTTTTGAAAGCTTTTGGTTAAAAAATATTTGAGTTATTGACACTAGTCTGAAAAAAAAACTAAGGAACAAACCCTTAAGCCAGACGGTGCTTTTAAAGGCGTTCAAGTGGCGTAAATGGATTGTTGTATATTTATACGATATTGTTACTTTGTAGTCATACCTAGTGACTACATTTTTCATTTCTGAAATTTCTTTAGCTCTCGTATAGTCTTCACATAGCAGCATGTCAAAATCAGAATTTGGAGGTTACGGGAACATACAAATAACAAACTGACTCAGTTGAATTCACAATAAAATGAGATATTATGCATCACCTGATTAAAATTTTCAAAAACATAGAAATTATCATTATTTAAAAAAATGAAAATGATGAAAAATGTTCTTCATTTGTCACAATTTTGAAACGATACGAAGGGATTTATTTATGTATTCTTAAGTCTTATAGCATATGGCCCATTATATCTGATTTCTGTGTGAATTACTATATTCGAGTAAGTAATTTGTTTTTTGTTATTTGTTTACTGCAAATTTTGACTTCGACATGTCTCTATGGGAAGGCTATGTGACCCAAACATTGTTTACGAGTGGAAAATATAGTCATTAGTACTGTCTATAAAACTTACACTTTCTCGTACAAATTTTTCTAACCTAACAATAACGTTGAATTAGAACATAGCTTTTATTTTTCTAATGTTTAAAACTGATATTAACTAACGTAAACTAATTTAAACTAATCTAAACTAACTGTCCCATGTGTCTGGGAAAAGAGGGGAAAGTAGACCTGCGGTTTTTTTACGAACCACACGTGTACATTGTACCAGTACACAAAAAGAAAACACACTTAGAAAAAGGACGTAATATCATTGTTTGATGCCATGCTAATTTGAAAGAAACACTGTTTCGAAGACCTTCATCATAGCTCAAATCGCCTTTCCAGGCTGTCGTACTTAAAAATGTACTGACCGGACGTATGCGAAACTAAGATAGAAACGTGCACTGAACTTTACTACAGACTTTCCACCAACAAAATTATATGGTCACAACTTAAAGTCCCATAGTAAAAAAAAAAAAAAACCTAGCGTCCATTTACTCTAAAATTATTGCATTGTCTATTAATGCATTACACCGCCCAGTTACCAACTGAATTCAAGTTTCACATAAGTAAATATGTAGGCTATAACAGCTCACGTTACTTAAAAATTAATGCTTTATTTTACTACTGATTCTAGATTTCAAAATTAATTCATGGAAAATAGTTACACGTAAGAAAACATAAAAATCATTAAATCTAAGAAAGTACCTCCTTAAATAAAATTCGCTTAGAGGTTACCCCGTAGTATTACAAAGGACTCGCATTCAGGAGCGATATATGGATTATATTCCTGCTCTGGCCGAACTGGCCTCGATTTACCACGTCTTTCTGAAATCACTCTAAGCCAATTCTGAGGTGGATTTTTATTACAGAATTACTAATCCTTTCTAGATAGAGTCCCGTATCTAATGATTTGTGTGTCGGCATAAATAAAGGGCTTTGGCTACGAAAAATACATTACGCTGCAGTTGTGCCAAATAATGCTCAACTAGTAGACAACATTTTCTTTAGAGAGGAAAAATAACCTTAATGTTAAATTATTTTCAAAATTACATATTAAAAGTATAACTGCGTGATCTTTGTAATTTACTAATATAATAATCCATACTATTTGCCGAATACGTAATTAACGGATCACTGAAGAAAAAAATTCAACTCACTCAGAGATGCAACAACAGAATTTACACATATGGAGCCCATCAGTATGTATTGCCTTCTATATTATACTGGATTAGCGTGTCTTTGATACCCCGAGCGTACAGTGTAAAGTCGCCGTCCATTTAGCTGCCCATTACCTTTAGCCATCCCTTTAATTAATTCAGTACTCCTCCCTACCCCTTCTCTTGACAGAAGGGAATGCCTTGACATGATTGGCTACTAGCCCTGCCTCGAGGCAGAACCAGACTCTGATCACTACTGGTCTCTTGTTTCATCTGGCCCTGGTGGATAAGCCGAACTTCGCAGACTCAGGATAATCACAAACGAGATGAGAAACAGGGCACGCCTGTGGCTCCAAAATATTTCTGCCTCAAATTCTGCTCCCAGATATTGTGCAGGTATATTATTTATCTCCACACGATATGACGATGCCCCTTAATTCTACTTCGAGATTAAGCCGGGCTACTTGTCTTCGCTGCAGATAGTATCGGGAGCTAATTAAAGTAATAAATTGTAATAATGTTCGTCCAAGGATGGAACCGTAAAACGTTAATTTAACAGCTAAGTTTACCAATAAAACAATTTTACCTTATTTTGACTTGACTATACTTCAAGCAGGCTGTATAGTGACCAAGTTAAATTAACTCCGTAGCCAAGGATGAACAAGCACCTTCACGCCATAAGGGAGGGTGTTCAAGTGCGATAAAATCATAATTTCATATTTGTATGAAATCATGTTAGTTTTGTAGACGATACTTGTGGGCGTAGTTTCCTCTTACTAAACAGTTTTAGCTCTCATAGTTTTCTCATATAACGGTGCGTCAAAGTCAAAATTTGCTTGCTACCCTGCCATGCAAATACTGAAAACCAACCAAACTACTTAAATGGAATAATTCACTGTGAACTTGCATCTCATGAGATATGCAATAAACTTTTTAAAAACTCCAATGCCATACTTTGAAATTTTAAAAAAATCATGGAAGTAAAGAAAAAATTTGCAAAAATTCAACATTTTTTAATATATTAAAATACTTCGCTGGATGTTTCTTAATGTTTTATTACGAAGCCCATGGTATGTTATTTCATGGTGAATTATTTCAATTACATAAGTGAACCGGTTTTCACTGTTTGCATGGCAGCAGATCGTGCAAATTATGACTTTGACGCTCCTTTATGAGAGAACTATACCACCTAAAATTGTTTTGTAAGAGGAATTTGCACTGTCAAGTATTGTCTACAAAACTAACACTATTTCATGTAAATATATAATTATGATTTTATCGCACTTGAACATCCTAAATATATCTGGACCAGAACTACTGTCAAACCACGAATGTGTATCATAATTTTAAACGTAAAGTCACGGTTAGTTTCAAGAATAATTGCTTCGCTTGATTACCTTTCCAGCAAAAACTTAAGAGATTCAAAAATAATAAACTCAACACTAGGTCTAAAATTAGCAATTTCGTATGAATTAATATAAATTAAAACTGTGGGATCAGAATTAACTTAAATTCTTTTACAATGAATTTTTAAGTAGATTCTTCAAGGTACCCCCCATCATAATAATAATCATAGTTACGTAAAATAATAACATTAACTTTTTGTAGGACAGTTTTAAAACGAATTATATAAACAGCCATTTATTTAAATATACGAATGGTTGAAATAAAGATAATTAAATAAAATATTTTTTGGCATATGCCAAAGTTAAGTTAAATCCATTGTGTTGTTTGGTTCTGTACCAAAACGCCTAAGATAATGGAAATGGACCAACACATAAGCATGGCATCTTAAGTTGTAGCTTCACCATGTAGGCCTATGCCAAACTGCAGAAGTGTGGAAGTGGGGGTACATTTCGCTATTGTTCCTGTATCATTTGATGCCAACATTAGTGCACAACCGTAGACTCTAACCAGTGTTTAATGTTTACGTGTGAAAAAGTTGAAGTTCTTAATACGTTACGAACATTGTAAATTATGATTAATATATTTTGTCCATCATTTGTCTACGCGTACTTCATTTCTAGCTTTCTTAACACATGACATTACGTTTTTGTCGCTTAATGTTGGTCATTTTTAACTAGAGTAAGTCCTCAAGTAAGTATTCCCGAGTTATTTTCTCCGAAACTATTTAATGTACTTGAACACAATCTTACAGGGGATGTACAATATGCATGCACATGTTTGTAAGTTTTAGGCTTTTCAAATTTAGATCGTACAGTAATAAAACGGTATACAAATTCAGCAATATTGACTAGCCTAATTAGTAACAATTATGAGAGTAAGAATCGGGAAAATATAATGATTGAGTCATCGCCTCCACCGCAAGCCGCTCAACTGGTATTTCCTTCGATGAATTGCGTCATTCAGAATCCACGAGATGCAGTGTCTAGGCATACATTTTTATGGCAGTATTGGAAAACTTTCTGAAAAGATGTGTGTGTGTGATTGCTTTTTTATGGCCTCGGGCCACTGAAAGTTGATAGTCAAAGAACTGCACGCTTACGAATATACCAAGTGGTTCGAAATCTACCGTAACCGACAGATCCGACAGTCTTATGGTGGCGTCACAATGGCGCGACAGAAACGACGTGAAGTGCGCGAGGCGACTAACAAAAGAGAGTCAACCAATCAGCATCGAGAGTTCTGTGACGACAGCGCGTTCGCGTCGATGCTGATTGGGTGACTATCGTTTGTATTTCGTCTTGCGCGCTTCGATCGCTTCTGTCGCTCTATTGCGACTTCACCAAAGAAACATTTCTGTGCAGCACAGCGCGTCACAAAAAATAGTGACTGTACGGCATGACACAAATATCGACATGACATCTCCTCACATTTCAACTGTTCATTTCGTTTTGAGATCTACGGCATTTCGCCTTTTGACGATAACTCCTGCGCGTATCGTGAGACATTCGCACCAGCACCAGCATGTCAGCTAGCAAGCTGCACAGATTAACATCACACGTTTAGTTGCTGTGACGAACAGCACGTATAGGATATTCGCAGTACGGCGAGCACTTTTGGTTCCTTAGTTTTTTGTTTCGTTTGAGGTAATACTTTCGCAATTTTAAAACCTAAACATGGCAGTCAGCGTAAGTTATAAGTAGGGACCCGTGTTTTTTCGCGAGGATAATTTTGTTACACTTTGTTTCAGTGCCTTACGTGCACATCTGCAATTGTGCTTCATGCGTGTCTGTGTGAAAAGCCGAATCTCATCTGACTGAACCAATTACAATAACGTTCCTGCTACGCCACACGTCTGTGGTTTGCCGGTAGAATTCCTAGACTCGTGAGAGTTGAAAAATATCAAATCACTGAACACGAAGCAGAGCTGCAGATTGCACGTAAGGCACTGAAACTAAGCGGGTCAAAATTCTTTTCGCGAAAAACAGTGGTCCTTAGTTATAAATAGAGGCGGGAAACATTCGCTGTTTCACTGAACCATAGGCTAGCCTTCAAGAAATGTGAACTCAAGAAAACAGCAGCTGTTTAGCTCCTCGCTGATACAGTGATATGGGCCTGCGTTAGTTACATTGTTATTATTGGCTCAGCGACTTACACGAGATGTCAAATAAGTCAAATACCAATTGTGAAAGTGACACGAACTTACAGTTAATGGAATTCTAGCTTGTGCCTAAAAGAAAACGCGAATTTTTCAGGTCTCTAGTTATAAGCACAGAACATAGATCACATTGCACTCAAAAGTTAACGCTTGAGGTCATCACAAAATGTATTATAATGCGCCCACATTGCTGTGAATTATAGCCAGAGACATGCAAAATTCGCGTTATTATCTTACAGATGGCTAGACTCCAAGTGACTACAGACTCGTTCAACGTCTCCCGCTGGCCGATATTGTCGTGACTTGCCGCGGAGAATGCTTCCACGGTAGATAAGCCCATCTCTGTAGAGACGTAACACACGTAAATGACAACACATAAGAGTTCGTGGCCAACTGAATCGCAGATTATGCTCTGTTATGTATAGTAAAGTGAAGTTTAGTCTGCTACCAAATGATAACGCGAATTTTGCATGTCTCTAATTATAGCACATTTCAAGTAGGATAACTGTCAAATGAATATATGTAAGTATATAATAGCGTTTCACATTCTACAGATAGAGACATGCAAAATTCGTGTTATTATTTGGGAACAGAATAGATTTCATTGAATTATACAGTTTTGAACATACTCTGAGATGTCACTAGCCACCGGCCCTTATGTAACTGATTTACGTGCGAGTGGTCACTCTACCGTGAAAATTTTAATTATTGGCTAAAAGCGCTCTCGCTGCAAGCCGCCAAATTGTACGCTAGTGAAAGACGCAGAAAAAAACAGTCTGTAGTCTTAATCTGCAGTAAAACAATAACGCGAAATTTGCAGGGACTTCTACACACATCAACACAAGTATTGCATCACCTGGTGCAATGACTGTGACTAGTTGGCTGTCGTACGGCCTCGGTCTAATAGGTCCTGCTCATGTATGACATAGTGTACGTCTTTGGGCATGTTTACTGACATCTAGGAACAGTCAAATGAACTGTGTTCCTGATGTAATATAACTAGAGATGATGGTTTATCGTGGGTAAACTTAACTGTATGCTGGATTTCAACACACGTTCAGCTTATTAGATTATTACTTGCTTTCTCTTTTACGCGGAGCTGTTGCCCCATTTCACTGAGCCAATAAGAATCCCGCTATTGTAATATTTGATGCCAGTTGTTGGTATGTAGACAGCTACGTTGTGTCAGACGTACATCACCCAATCAAATATGTTGCAATAAACTATAGCGTTTCCAAGGGGATGTTGGCCCAAAACATTTTCTCGATATGCCTTTACCTCTAAATGTAACCATTCAGCGTCAGTGTTCAACCGATTTTGGAACCGAGCTGATGCAAAACTTTTTTTGATGTTTTTACACAGCGAGGTTAGGCGGAACTATAGAATAGAACAGACATAAAACGGGTTAGAGAAAGGTAATGGTCTATAGTTAATCATCATTCCAGCATTCGCCTGGAATAATTTTTGAAAGCCTTGGAAAAACCTAAAGCACCGGGAATCGAACCCAAGTCATCCTGAATACAGGTACTTTTTCCCCTTTGCATTTCTTCGCTCTGTTCCATTTAATGAATATTTGGTGTGTTTAGTAGAAATTAAATTCGATCAGTTTCTGCGGCCGTTTCCGAAACACCAACAAACATCAGTAAAAAAGCTCGAATTTGCCTAAATTAAAGAGTAACCTCGGTTCGTGGTCAGCTGCTGACCATATATCAAAGTGAACTTGACATAGAGCAAATTTACGTGCGCGTACTTGCGTGCAGAATGCCCTTCGGGTAAAAAGTTATCTGATGTAAAAGTTGCTGCGCGTGACCTTGGAGTGGTTACATTGAAACGAATTTTCTTTAGTGTAATTGTAAAGTAACGAGTTTTGTGAATTGAGTATGATGATAAAGATAACGTTATATTCACAAAACCAACTTGAAAGGCTTATACCAAATAACATATGTTTATGAATTATTGACCAAACTAATTTAAAGTAGGGCGATAAACATGGTCCCCCTGCAAATACAGAATCATTAGAATGAAGCGCATCGTAGCGATTCATTGGTAATACTTTTAAATCGGCTTTGGATCTCAAATAGAAATGTCCGGCACTAGTATCACGTTGTTATTTTAATTTTAGGTTAACGTTATGAAAATACGTAATGTCAAAGTTTACAATTTTTATTGTCTTCTTAACGTTACTGGGCCCTCGTTTATGTACGTAATCCAGCAAAAAAAATGTAAGGAAGTTAATGGTTACAATTCCGAGCTTAGAAAACGTGTACTGTGTTTGAAATGATATGTATTTACAGGTTTAGTCCTAAATATACTTTCCACTGACCGATTGTGCAAACTTAATTACTTCTTCGCATTTTCGTAACACAATTTTATAGACGCGCTCCGACAGTAATTCCCAGAGTACTTTTTTCCCCACCACACTCGCAGTTTAAATTGGCATCAAATTTGATGAGCGTTCGCGAGCCGCGTCAAACGAGGTTCGCAGGAAATAACGCAACTATTCAGCGAGGGCCGCATGAATTTGCCACGAGCGCGCGAATGAAGGCTGGCGCCGCCGGGGGTTAGCGCCCATGAATCCAGAATGCTGCGCCCCCTCGTCAACACGACCGAAATGTTCGTGCGCTGAAATTCCAATCTAATCCGCCAAACCACCCGCCTCCCATTTCCCTTCTTTATCACTCTGTCTCTATCCTTTTCCCCGCGCGCCGATCATCTCCTCGGTTCACCCGGCCTGATACGCACGCGCTCGCACACACCCACACACATTCATATTAACTCCGCCACGTGAAGCTGTGCTCGAGCTGCTCGCTCGCATCACGCCCCTTAAGGGTGCTTGGGTGCGATAAAATCATAATTTTATATTTTTGTGAAATAGTGATAGTTTTGTAGACGATACTTAAGTACATTATACTCTTACGAAATCATTTTAGCTCTCATATATTTCTCATAACGGGGTGTCAAAGTCAAAATTTGCTTGTTACACTGCCATGCAAATAGTGAAAACCAACTGGCCTACTTAAACAAAATTATTCTCTGCGAATTTACATCCCATGAGCTACGCAATTAAAACATTAAAAAATAACCCATAACGTAATATTTTGAATTAAAAAAAAATCGCATAAGTACAGAAAAAAGTTGCAAATTTAGCAATTTTTTTAAAATACAAAAACAGTTCGCGGGATTTTTTCAAATATTTTATTATGTAGCCATAGTATGTTATGACACAGTGAACTATTTTACGTACATAAGTCAATTGGTTTCCACTATTTGCATGGCAGCATAGTATGCAAATTTTTACTTTGACTCACGCACCGTTATAAGAAAACTATGCCAGCTGAAATTGTTTCGTAAGGGGAAACTGCACTCACAAGTATCGTCTACAAAACTAAGACTATTTTATATAAATACAAAATTATGACTTTATCGCACTTGAACACCTTTAAGGGCCACTCTACTAGATAGGCTACGTTTGTGGTATGAGTCAGGAGCGGTAAGGTTGCCGTTGACCGACGTATGTAATGCATTATTGCCTCTCCGCGCAAGCTACTCATCTGGCGTGCAGTGCTTTACTTTTTTTCCTAAAGGGCTTTAAGTTGTGACCACATTATTTTATTTGTGGCAAGCATAGTTCAAACTCTAGCGATTGTTTCTATAGCTTGTGTTTTTCGAAAATGGTTCTTATTTTTTCCAGATACTG
Organism: Medauroidea extradentata; assembly: GCA_003012365.1. NCBI lineage: Eukaryota > Metazoa > Arthropoda > Insecta > Phasmatodea > Phasmatidae > Medauroidea > Medauroidea extradentata. Next base: position 89,159 of record PNEQ01019450.1, read on the forward strand.
CAATCTGAAAAAAAAAACTTTTTTTTGGCCATTCTGAAGGATCCGAGAAATTATGTTTCTCATAAACGTGCCGAATTTTTAAAACGATAGTGACATAGTTTGAAGTGTGTCTTCTTTTCATAGATATACAATTGCATGGGTGAGATTAAGAAGGAAAAGATTCCACTTCAGCCAACTTTCGGGAAAACAGGAAAAACTGTTTTGAAACTAAACTGTTGGTTGAATGGGAAAACGTACAATTAGACATTTGTTTGTTAGGATTTAAGGAAATGGAACATTGACTGAAAAACACAATATATTTTATGTACTGAAAGTTATATGCAATCAAAGTGGATGGAATGTTGTCCTTTATAATCTCAATGAGCCGAGGACATTCTCAAACTCGGTGAAACAATAATTTACAGATATGTTTTCATTATACAAGTGTTGTTAATTGCTATAATAGTATGTTTTATGTTACAATACCTATACTTTACTAACTACACATTTACAATGTCATATGCTGTACATTTACAACACTATGGAGGATAACATAAAGTAAAGAAACACTAACGCAGCGAATCTCGCGGCGAATATCCAATCGTCCCATAACGCTGAGGTTAAGAAGGGAATGATTTACTTTTACATAAAACTTAAAAATTCGAAGTCCTTTAATTATGCAAGAATTACTAGAAGCCTTTCTTTCTGTTTCTCAATCAATGAAGCTACATATAAAGTACAACTTGGCTATATAAGTTCATTTTCGGTAAAATATGGAATGTTTTCCTTCTTCATCTCACCCATTCAATTATAATGCGCGTTAAATAGTTTAGTCAAAGAAAGATGTGTCGTAACTCGCTGCAGCGCATTTGAAGTATAGTTCACTGTTAAGAAAAAAATTTCCATGAAATTATGGAAAAGTACAGGCAAACAATGATCCAGAAATCTTCATAAAGTAACGGACACTCTGTCTTGTTAACGGAACCCTCTGTAAAATTACAGACAATCAGTTTTCTGCAAAACAAATTAAATTTCTTTTAGGTTCTAGCGCTCCATTTACCAGAAATACGACATATTCTTGTTTACTATGTTTCTCGAGATTCTGACGCACTATTAAGTAACCTGAAAATTTTTCGAACTTGCTGGGATTCGAACCCACGACCTTACAGTTGCTAGGCCGAAGCTCTATCCATTGTACCATAATGACAACTTATGAGTCGTAAGATGTCAACTTTATATGAGACAACTTAAGTATTTGACATCCTGATTTTAGAGAACTTCATTAGTTACACAACAAGAAAAAGATTTTATTCTATAGAAATAAATAAATAACTTTAAAGGAACATACCCGCTAGTGTAAAATGCAGAGACCAGGTGCGATTTTTTTCAGCTGTGATGAAGCGAGGAGAATATAAGATGCGTGTGGCCGTTGAGTGGGGTAGGCTAGTAGGGTATGTCATGAGGAAAGTGAGGGGGCAGGAGAGGCTACAGGGGTATGCTTTAAGACAGGGCAGGGGTATATCATAAGGAAAGGGGGCTATGGCAGAGAGGGGGTATACTATAAGGGTAGAGATAGGCTAGTAGAAGCATAGGTTGCAGGAGACTGGGCAGGCATCCACTCCCCCTCATGGTGTTTAGGCATAACTTGTACCAAAAGGGTCCAATTTGCCTAATTTCTTCTCCCCGTCACTCCTCCGCCCCGCCTCTCCTAGGGCGGGGCTTAAGCCCTCAGCCAATCACAGACCTCATGGCACTTAGGTGCTATTCGTGCCGAAAGACCCCAACAACCAATCCCAGCCAGGGACACGCCCCCCTAATGGCCCTGTAGGCCAATAGCGGCAACCGTGGGAGGGAGGACTAATGCTATTCTAATGCACATTATGCCGGTTTTTCTCCCAGTTGGCCAAAACGCCCACGCGGTCACTACTCGGAACATTTCAGTCACTTACTGGACTGTTCGGCCCTTTGTCCATGCGTGATACAGTAGTTCTCTTCTCTTCGCGGCAAAGTGTTGGCAACCAGGAAGCAGCACTTAACTTCTATTACCTTAGCTTGTCTTGTCTCTTTTCGTTTAGCACCATTGTGCATGCACATTAACTCCAGGATTCATAGTGATTATTAATACCCTTTTTTTTTAAAGAAACACAGTACAATGTGCTTTAAAATTGTAGAAACATACTTCCATGAATTCATGTAAAGTTACGGTCAAACATCCGTAAACTGGCAATACGGACAAATTTCCGTAAACAAATAATTACGGTAGCCACTTCTGTAAAATTACAGTACTTTTCTGTAAATATTTCCGTGAATTTACGGAAATTTTTAACAGTGTTTGGGAGGCCCTTTACGGCCATTCTATTCCTGATTCCACTGTTTTGACGTGGTGAACGAGTGGTTAGATCTCTCGCCTCCCACTAAGGCGATCCGGGTTCGGTCTCCGGATTTTCGCATGCGAGAATCGTACCGGACGATTCCGATTGTCGGCGGATTGTCTCTGGGATTTCCCGTATCCCCCGCCCCTTCATTATGGCGTCGCTCCATGCTCACCTCACGACATTGGCACTCCTCACCAACGTTAAAGACCTAGATGTTAAGTGCTGACTAAAATCTCTTCACTTCACTTGTACTGTTTTTGCGAGAACTATATTTTTTACCCTAAACGAAAGCAGATACCAAAAATCTGTGAGACAGTTTTGTTTAAAATGTTTTACACCTTATTGGTTATTTTTTCATAACAGCATATACTATTGTTATAGTTAATTGTGTCACTAACGACATTTTTGTTATTTGACTTAGTCGAAACCGTATAATTTCTTATCTTGGAAAAAAAATTAGCTCTCACTGCAAAAACAATTTCAAACAAAACTGCCAAACATATTTGTGATATCTGGTGTCTTTTAAGCTTAAAACATATATTATAATAATTGTAGAAACGTGGAAAGCATGGCATTAACTCTACCACCCCTCACCCTCATTTTACATCTCCTACCCTCAACAGAGGAAGATATCTTCAGGGGCCTCTTCCGGGGCAGATCCGCCGGAGGGCGGGGCTCAATTACCGGAATCGTGACTCCGGCAAGCAAGAAATGTCCACCCCCTACCCTTTCCCCTCTCATGCCATTTGACCCCTCGTGTTTATTGCTTTTCCCGACGGGGCCTAGCAATCGATGGAGGAAAAACATTACGCTCGTTTCAGATTCCGTGCGAGAAGAAAATGTGGAACTTATATAGCGAACAGTCCACTCGCCCCAAGTTGATAGCTGGCACGCTATTTCGTGACATGCCTTTTTTTTTTTTTTTGCTGTAAAGTTACAGCGTGAAACTTGCTCTCTCAAAAGCAGCGCTGATTACACTTTCCGTTCTTAAACACACTGCTTGGAATTTTAAGTTTCATATATTTGTTTTCGTATTCCCCGGTTTTTTTAACGACAACGGCTATTACATCATATATATCTGTTTTTCGCAATTTCGGGGAGATCAACGCTACGAGAATACTCTACGTTTACTGTACACGAAGCGATAGCACTCTTTGTCGACTATAATACCTTAAGCAACGTTCGGTTACATAATCTCACAAAAAACTATTATCAATCCTACGTTTTGCTATTGACCACTGCAGCCACTACAACTTTCGTACTAGACCCAAAAAATTTATTTAAACGCAATACACTAAAGTAACCATTTGAAAGCAGTTTACATTCTTCGTTTAAAGGAGCGTTTGAGATTAATTGGACTTTTGTGATTTGAAGATTTTGTGTGGTTTCACTTAATTCGTATCAGAACCCGCAATAACTCCTAAGATGTTAGCTTACCTCAGACACAGAAACGTAAATTTAAGACAGCTATGTTTGTATTTACATAATCAATAAAATATACAGATTGGTATAACCAAAACAAACCAGTAAGAAACTAAATAGTTATTGAATATTTTCTTGTTGATTTTATAATACTGCCAAAAAAAATGTATTGCTCACACAGGGTTTGATTATATGACACCTGATTTAACTGGCGAAATGAAAATAAATATTTTTGTTTATTATTTTTTTTTTGCAGAGAACAAAAACGTTGGCCTGAATAGTGTCTAATATAAATTCAAGTAACTTTACATATAAATTAATCATAACCGAGCCCTAATTGCAAACAGGTAGCTTAAAATGCTGCGTGTGAATAATTACGTATTATTAGTTGTATATAGAATAATTTCGCCATACTTTCAGTCACTCAAATATATTTGTATATATTAAAGTATTGCATAAAACTGTCGCAGGACTGATTACGATATTGTAATAGCCGTAACTGTTAAAAGCGTATTAATTACTTGTTCAATAATTGGGATAACGAAATTAAAATTTTCCCTACATATATAATTTAAAAAATCTGCACAAGCTCACATGCTCCTCCATATACCGATGAATGTAAGATAATATACAAACACTGCATACAGAAGTGTCTATTCAAAATTTAGATTGACGATATAGTGAAAAACAATACAAACGTTGTTGCGTCTTATTGCTTACAGTGATTGTCAAAGTACTGATACATCCTTTAAAAAATGTGAAAATAAAATGCTGCCCCGTAATATATATTGAGACTACTTAAAATATCTAGCAAAAATTTTGAAATTTTATTGCCGATTAACGAGTCATCGTGCGCCATACAATTTCGTTTGTTAGCATTGTGAATAAGTGGGACAGGATATTTTATTGGAGAAAAAATTACCGCGTGTATGTTGAAATTCAATAACGTGCCATCAGTCGGCACGTTGAAAAAACAATAAATTAGTATTGTAAGAAGGTAACTGTGGTGGCGAACATATGTCGATTAGCAGTGTACGATGTGTTATGGTGAAAGTTTCTATGAATGCCAGCTAGTAGGAAAAAAAACTTGTAGAATTCCTTTTGACATTTATGCTTATTAATGTTGAATCTACTAACCTTTCGAAGTAATTCAGCTCTCCGGGAGAGATTGCGGTAGTAACGAAACGAAATAATAATTTAAAAAACCTATCTGTCCTGCTGAGTGAAAGGCTTCCTCATTGTTTCCAGGAGCAACGTTTCTCATAATGTAGCGTGTAACCTGATAAAATGACACAGGGTGTTAGGTGGTGCATTATTTAATGGATATATTAAAACGAGCAACAAATGTAGCTCTGTGAGGAAAATAACAGTCACAACAAACATCTGTCGATAAACCAACTTTTTTTTTATAATTTTACACTTGGACACTTAGCTTTGATTTATGTATAACTCCCTATTAAAAATAAAAACAAAATTAAATTTAGACAACATTTCGAACATATTTGTTACAAAAGTGCCCATTTTAAACGTAGTATCATCCAAAGGCTGGGTGAAATCGGAAGTGACTCGTACAAGTGGTCACAGTGACACACATACCTTACAGGAACTTGAAACAAGAACCTCTATATCGTTAGCGTCGATTTGAGAATTCTAATTCAGACGTTGATACTGCAGAACACACACACTCAGCGCACAATTCTCTTCAATATTGGTGGACTCACATTCGGGAGGTCACGGGTTCGATTCCTTATTCCAGCCGTATTGATTACGTTTTCTTGAAATTGTTCGGGGCTACGTCAGTTCTACGACCCCGTCGGTTGACAGAACTTATTTTCCTCTCCCCACTATGCTGGAGGTTATGCGGGGCGGTGACGAATGTTGGATGGTATGGTCAATAAGGTTTCGGCTTTATGCCTGGTGTACGAACTCTTCACAGCTCGTGGTAGCCAATGGGAGGAACAATACATAGGCACCAATAGACGGTGCACATGGTTTATGGACAGGGTAAAGGGATGCTAACAGGCGGTGTGTATGGTTTTGTAGAGGGTAAGAAGTGTATGGTAGTTCTACGACCTCGGCAATTGACAGAACATATTTAGAGGTGTGCAGAGTGGTTCGCGGTGGTGGGAGTAAGGGGAAGAGTAGGAACAAAGTTCGGTGAAATGACGAGGTCGTAGAAGTGATTTTTTTCCAAATTGTTCAAGGAAAACAACGGTGTGGTTTCTTAATAAAGACCATACCCAATTCCTCTCGCAGTTCATGTCCTAGTGTATAGTTGTATTTAACCGTCCCTAATGACCTCGCTGTCGATGATTCGCTAGGCTACGCTGGAGTAAAAATATAAATAAAAACAGTAAAATTTAGCGTCTACTGCAAAAACGTTCTTGTAATTATACTAGGAAAATCTTTGGAAGTCAGTTACCAAGAAATTTCAAGTAAATTTGCAATTGTTGTTCTTGTAAAAATTAGAACGATCTGTATATGTTTAGAAAATTACTAGGTATAGACATGTATTTTTTAACTTAAAATAAGGAAAAGGTAATTTTTAAACACTCACTTTTAATTAGGCTAAGAAATGACACTAAACTTATTTATTAAATTACTTTTGAAGAAATACATTTTGCATTAAATTATTTAAAAAAGCGTCATTGAAGCACTTATATTCATACCCTCATACTCGCGCTTAGATACTAAGCATCTTACTCCTTGTCCACCTTCACTTACATGCCATTAGGTATTTTTTAGTTTTTTTTTTACATAAAATGCACAGTTCATAGAGATACGTGTTTTTTAAATTTTGAAGCATGCAATCAATAAGAGAATTCAATTTCTTCCAGAAAAATGCTTTCAAGACGATGTGATTTTTATAAAACTATGTAATTTCCGGTGAACCTATAATTTTGGTAGACTACAATTGTTTCCTAAAATTTACAAAGAAATTCCTTGTAACTTTATAAACAAATAACTTTACAGTGAATTTTTTTTTCGTTTACAAAAGTTTGTAAAACAGCTAAGAAATGCCTTTTTCTTACAAAACATTTTTACAGTGCTGGAATTGTCAGTATATACAAGGAATTACTTTGCAGTATTACAAACTTTACCTATGAAACACTAAAATCTAATGATTTTACAAAGAAAGTCTGTTCTTTTACAAATCCTTGTCAAAGTACAAAGAAATTGCTAATAAATTTTACAATTTTTTAGAGTGTAATATAGACAGCTATAAGGGAATATTTTACAGCCACTGACCAATTGTCAAACAATTTCCGTTTGATACAACGCGCAATGGAAATGTGCAGGTATACGGCCTTGTCATATTAACTACACCCCATTATCTACACAGTGTAGTTAATGGTGGGTGTTATATTGAACATACGTTTTAAGCTTGCTGCCTCGTGAACATGTGCACACAATGAAAACAATAAATATCCTCGGGCTTGCATTATGCTTCGGATAATCCTTATTGCAACTCTTACCCTACGCAACTTCGTCACCAATAATTTACCCAGACTGGTTCTCGTGAAGAGTATCTGACCATATTTGCAACTCGTTCCGTTTAAGATGTTCACAGTTTAACTGCGCGGTTTAAGCACGACGTACTTACATTTTGTTTAAAATACTATAAAACATATTTGTTTCCATTTAGTTTTCTGAACCTAATTTATAATATCAATTTCATTCATCTTAAAAAAACATTAGTTTCTAGTAGGAAGTTAACGTACTACACAAACAAAATATAGCAATAGTATAGTGTGTTAGTGTACATCTCCAAGTGGTAACGGCACACACACAACATTAAATTTGTCGTTTGCTGCGGTAGTAAAAGTTTCCTATACGTAGATATATAATATATGTAGCGTTGAGATTTAAATATTTTAGAAAATAAAATGTAATGTAATTTGTCCCCTTGTCGGCCACATCTAAACGGATTTATTCCCCTTCGAGGGTGAATTGCTAACGTAACTTAAAAATGTCGACCAAATTCATGCGCATTCACTTGTAACATCTATCTGCAACCCTATCTTTATGCAAAGAGTATCACAAGAATTTAGAAATATAGTCGCGGCACCATTTTTAATTACAGAATACGAATTCGTCTAGATAGTTACGCTGCACCAGTCTTCGTATAAAGATCATACAATGGACTGAAAATTTTAGAGAATTAGACTCCTGCTATGCTATTTATAGCCACGGTACCGGGTTTCAGGAACCTTTCACAGATTTCGCTATCGCCGAGTTAGGAGGAGGAGAACTGAACAAGGTGCAGCAGAGATGGTGAAATATAGCCTCGTATTCGGAAGGATTCGGGTCCGATTGTCGCATTGACCATCGTGATTCCGTTTTTCAGGGTTTAGTTAACCATCCTTGGCGAAATCTTGGGTGGTTCATTAAGGCCATGAGTTCCTATTTATGCTGATTTTGCGAGTTTAATTTTTAAATCCTGAAAGGGAGCAGACATGGTAAAACTGTTACATAGAAATGTTGGAAATTGTTTGTACTATGTAGTCATATTTTTTAAAACATGAGCCAACATAATTTTGGCTAATTATTTACTTAATTAAATTGTCTCACAGTCAATAAGTAGCCAAAATTATAAGAACTTAAGTTAAAAAATAAATAAAAACTATATAGTACAAACAGTTCGTAACATTGCCATGCAACGGTTTTACTATACCTACTCCATTTCAGGATTTAAAAAAACCTACTAAAATAGCATAAATAGGAACACATCGCCTTAAACAGGTCCTGACTGGTTACCTTCACCTGCCCTACCCATCTACTTCTTCAAAGCCTGCGCGTTTGTCCAATATAAAATTAATCAAACGAATAATAAAAATCGTGTATGAAATAATAAATCAAGAACTGCATAGACTATGCCAAGATGACTATGTACAAGATGTTGCAAAATTGCATGCCAACAATAAATTTTCATCTCAGTTATTTGTGGGAAAAATCCTCTTATCCAAAAATTCACAATTTCTGCTCTACAGTTGAGGACCGCGGTGGTCGAGGTGTCAGACCTCTCGCTATTCACCAAGGCGATCCGGGTTCGATTTCCGGTGGGGTCAGTCCCCGGATTTTCGCATGTGGGGATCGTGCCGGACGATGCCGTTGACCGGCGGATTTTCTCGGGGATCTCCCGTTCCCCCCGCCCTTCCATTCCGGCACTGCTCCATACTCACCTCATGTCACCCCTCACCAGCGCTAAAGACCTCGATGTTAAGCGCTGACGAAAAAAGAAATCTCACATTCACCAAATTGCACCAAAATAAATATTTAAAGTCAGTTAAAGTTAACACTACAGTCGAAGTAGCCCTACTTGACGGTACTGACCGTCAAATGGAGTCGAGTTGTTGGCGAGAAGACAAGCACAATGTTCACTGTTCAATCGCTTGCACTTATAAACTAAGGGGAGGCGTGATGCGCGTGTTGTGTCTACCTTACCGTTCCCGTATTTCTAGGCATCGAACTCCTAAATGATTCACCCACAACTTTATTTCGGAAACGGGTACAAAGTACTTCAAACGCGAGCATCATAAAGGCCTGTATTTGTGTCACGAAGAGTAAATGTGCTCCGTCTGTCGACTTAACCACAGCGACCCGACCGAGACCATGGGTGTGTGGATGACAGGTCAAAAAAGAGAGGCCAGAATTACAAAGGAGATATTCCTTTGTCCAGTAGCTGGCTCTTCTCTACCTTCACGAAACACTTTCCCTTGTGACGAGAGGGAGTTGTCAACACTGATCGAGGTAGGTTTACCGTCAATATCCGCGCGCTGCAAGGCACACTAGTCCGACCGCGTCGGTCGCGTTGTCAGCGCGTCACGTATGGGCGGCTGGATAGTTGGGGTATAGCGTAGTTGAAAACCAGCGTTATTTTCTTGGCAAAATCGTAAGGGTAATTTGCTTCGAATAAAGAGAGTAATGTGCGGGATATCCTCAAAATATTTTATTTACTAACTTGTTTGCACAAAGTCGTACGAAAAAATAATCGTGGACATTCAAAAATTACTTTTTTTAATATTTACCCGAAAATATGTTTTGTACTTAAACCAACCTTTTGTTGCCACCCTTTAAAATGTGGTCACAAAAATACTTTTGTTTCTTGCACAAAATAATTTTGCAGGTCATATTTCCTAGAAACTGTTTCGTTCGATGCGGGTGGAATGATTATATGTAAAGAAGCGATAAGGACAAACTGACGGGCAAGGCGCAGAACTGGCGCACAGAGTCTCCGTAATGTTGGTGAAACTGTGGTAAATTATGCGCGACCGTGTTAATTTAGTGTTGGGGAATATTCAGAGATATTCACTTTAAGACCCTTGGGTGGTTTCTTATAAATTTTAGCACTGGAATTTGATGTGTAACTTTGCGAGAAAAAAAGCCCTGTTTTATCTCAGCTGAAGGTCAAAAGTGATTTATTGTCGCTATGTATTGAAAATACTAAACACGTCCTCCTCTTAAATATATTTTCTTGTCGTTGCTGTACGTAACATAACTGCATTAGCATTAACTAAAACGTGGATATGATACTAAAAGGAAAACAAGCAAAATTCATGTCGGCTGGAACAGAACGCACGACTTTCTGAGGGCGATCAAAAAATACCAACGCATATTGGGCCTAAATAGTATTAGTTATTACATCTACATTCTCTGTGGTGCAAGCCAAACCAGAATATTTATTTCCTGAGCATTAGTTGGTTTTGTCTTTTAAAAATACGTTAATATTCAGTTTAACTAATCTTTATAGCGTAGTGACGAAACAATTTTTTTCAAACTAATTTGTTCACGATAATTATGAATCAAAATAGCTTATTTAAAAATTTACTTATTAAACAATGCAAAATATAATCGTGTCCAGCACATATGTAACTAACTAGGTTTCAATGATTTCAGAATCATACAACTGTAGTAAAACAATGATTGCGATACTGTCTGGTAACCTAAGTTTACTACATTTACACTACCGCAGGTCATACGAAGACAGGTTATTATTTATTTTTTTTTTTTTCAGAAATTAATTTGCGAAACGGTAACGGTAGAATGTTGAAATTATTAGGTCTACACATGCCTCCCAGAATACACTTTCAACTACGAAACGGTTTAAGTGTTATAAATAACTTGAATATTCCGCACAACGAATTTTAAGGAAAGTAAACTCCACTCCATGCAGTGTGTTTGTCGTAAACGATATAAGAACCTAAGATTTGATAAAATCACCGAGCACAACATAATATTCTGGCAGTTTTAACACTTACATATCATTGTTTGTATCTAAATTTTTCTGTTGCAATACACCAAACAGATTTTTAGATTTTTGCCCCTGAAATAGCACATATATTGTTGTCAAAATAAGCCAAAATGAAGGAAAATAATTTTTTTGCTAGCAGACGGTACATTATTTTAAAAATCGCTCTGGCAAAATTGTCTATCATGACTGTACACAGTCTCAAATTTTTTTTCAAAGCATTTGGTTAAAAAATATTCGAGTTATTTGCAATTGATTGAAATTAATGAAAGATCACGGCCTTAAGGCCATACTCTCTTGTTTATACTGTTTTTTTGCGATAATTATTTTTCTAAGCTTAAACAAAAGCATATGTAAAAAATCTGTTCGGACATTTTGTTTACAGTGGATTTCACCGTGATAGCAATTTTTTTAGATAATAAATTATACGGTTCCGACTAAAACGATAACCTTAATTTCTTCAGTTACATGATTAGATAAAACCATAGTATTTACTGCCGTGCAAAAACCTGTCAACATAGAGAAGACGATTTTAAACAAAGCTTCCCTAAATTTTTTTGATATCTGCTCTCATTTAGGCGTGAAATAATAATATCGCTAAAAAAAAGGCGAAAGAAGAGAGCATGACCTTAAGGCGATATAGTTTAAATTGTGCGGTCTGTGTTAGTTTCGTAGATATAACTGTGTAATGCGCGTTGGGTAGTTAAAAAGGGCGAGTAAGGAGGCCCTTTTGAGAAAAAATGAACCAAAGTAGGGATTTCTATGTGACGAAGTTACTTACTCTGTCACCTCCTTGTATCTATAATGAATAATATTTATTAGTATTTGCATACGCACAAAGTATAGGTAGGGCCCGGTAGTTTTCGCGAAAAGGTTTTTTCACAATTTTGTTTCAGTGCCTTACGTGCACACCTGCATCTCTGCTTTGTGGTCAGTGATTGGAAGCCGTGATACCCAGCGCCTGGAGGTTAAACCCGCAAATCACAGATGTGTTGTGTCACAGTTGTCCATGTACTGAATGGCACAGTCAAATGAACAATGACCCTGCACAAAAGACTCTTGTCAATAGCCATGAAGTTGAGGTGCAGGTGCACACGTAAGACACTGAAACAAATCAGGGCAAAAATCTTTCCGCGAAAACTACCGGGCCCTAAGTATATCACAAATACATATTAGGTAAGTAAGAGGTCGACATTTGGTCTAGTGGTAAATAATGCCTGACTCAACCGTGAAACGTCTCGAGTAAGATTCGTGGCCATATCGGTTGCAGTACAGAGATTTGTGTTATTTTATTTTCGGGTCACAGAAATTGTCCTGTTGGTAGGAAGAGGAAAAATTCGCGAATTCAATGACATGCATGCTAGAACACACTTTCCTATGCATACTCAATCCCCGTCTATTCGTTCATTGTCTGCTGTTCCAGTGAACAGCACCTAGTGGACTAGTGGTCGGGGCTTACGTAAGCATAGGACGGTGAATTATAGCATGCAGGTCATTGAATTCGCGAATATGTGTACACAACTATTTATTGAGTGACATTTTGTCACAAGTTATCATGGTACTAGCTGTGATGAGGTAAGTCACATGAGCTTTCCATGCAATTGTCAACCTCTTCCTTGACTCTTTTTACGGTATTTAATTAATACATAGTTTCATGGGAATTTTTTTTTTGCTTCGGGACGAACGTTAAATAAATTTCGGAAGGAATTTTAATGTAATCTTTAAGCTCTTAAATCTGTAAGTGAAGAAATGCTTAGTCTGGAGACAGCCTATGAGCGCGCTCGCTGTACTTGTAACAGCATTAGCAGTCGGAAATGCGGGAACTGGTGCAGGAATCCTTTTAGGTGTCTATAAGAAGCGGAAGTGCAAGATGGCATATTTTTGACTGACGTCACAAGCACGCGGAAGTTGTCATTAATTGCACTACCGTCCCATCGTGCACCCCAGACTAACATATTTGAGAATAACTTCGAAGTTTCTAATTTTTTTGTGGACTTTGTTCACTAAAGTAATGGCGCAACAAACTACATATTACTTTCCGTATAAACACTCAGCTCTACACTGGTCTGCCTTTGATACAGGATGCATGGCATTTTGTTGTTAACATTGTTCAGTTGTACGGGTTTTTGATAGCATTAAAAAACTGTGATATAGGCCTATTGTTTTCCAATAAAATAATTATCCGTACTGTTCTTAACGTTTATTTTACATATCGTGTTTAAAGTATCCATTGTGACTTTTAACTTGTTTGTAATATGAATAATTGTTTCCTTACTTAAACCAAAATGATAATTTGTGTTGCGAGACTACGTGACTGAGTTATTGGCAGCTTGAAGAAGCGTCGATACGATACGCCCAGGCTGCTCTACCTAACTAATTTGCAACCTAGAAGTTTAAATGGAGAACCATTTATAAAATAAAATAATACGTATGATTAATTAATAGTTTCTTAAGAAAAATATTGCAATAGTAATGATTGCCCAAAAATATTATGTTTTTTTTTTATTTGGGTAAAACAGATTTCAAAATCAACTTTTAGTATTAAGTATTGAACATTTTGAAAATTTATTAATATGGCAGTAGTCTACCATAAATGTCACATATGCTTTCTATGACAAAGCGTTATCATTAAAATTTATCAATTGAGAAATTAGTGAAATTCGGTACTACGTATTTCTACTCTGTCACTGAAATCCAGTCTGTGAGTGAAACGCTGGAACACTAGGCAAGTGGGACTGGAAGAAAACTCGTTTCAAGGTGTCGTGTTCAGGTAATATACTCGTACGAACGCGTCTTTGGTATGTAATTTAAAAGTGTTTTACGAGGTAAATAAAGATACATAACCACTATTTTTTTAAATAATTAAACCATTTTTTTATCGAGGAAAAACGTTACAGTAATAGGCACAAAAACATGTTGTAGATAAACATTAGTCCTCGTTTTAGAGGTGAATAACTCTTTCGCTTGTATTTGTTTTGCTCTGGTATGTGATACTTCGTATCTTATCCTGCTAGTAACGTATATTTCCTCAGTCATCTTGGGTAAACTTGACAACGTCAAGTCTGCTTTTCTATTAATAAGATACATTTTTCAGGAGTTCTCAAAATACTTAGTTTCAATATGTGGATCGTAACAAAAATTTATTCACACGAATTAACTCGTGCATAAGTTTATCTTCAGTATTTTGATTACTACTGCTTCAGCCAGTATTTCCTCGTATTCAGGTTTGTTATTGATACATAGTATTTGTCGTATTTATCCTTCTGTTTGCAGTATCAGTTTAAAATGGTTTGCACATGATTAATTTGGGATTTTATGTTTTCCTATCATGATCGGTATCTTAGGATTTGAAACGCTGACTAACAATGTTGTAAGACGTAGATGAAAGTATGCCTGCAACTTTATAGGATATTATTGTCATGTATTTAAACATATTCAATGAAGATTCTCTTGCCTACGTTTTTAAATAACATTACAAATGTCTGTTATGAAATGAGTTAAGGAAATTAGTAAAAATTGTAATGAGCAGTAATTTTTTTTACTATTTTGTGAAAAATCATGTAACAAAACTTTAAATGGACATTTCTCTGGATAAGAAAAAACTCAAATGTACCTTAATAACTGATGTATTTGCTGTATGCATATTTTTCCGCAAACCAGTGCGTTTACTGCCATAATAATTGCTGAGGAAGCCTTTGAAAGTTTCAAGTTCATGGGAGATAATTACATTTTCATTTAACGTTCCGTTCGCTTATTTGTACTTAGACGTAGACGTATGGCTGGGACGCGGAGCATTGTGCGTGAAGGTTTGTACTTCCTAGTGTGTCCTCACTCGTATCTCGGCAAGGGGAGAGTTGAGTTCTTAAAGTATAACACCAAACTTGATGTTCAGTTTGAAAACAGCACTTGTTCATTTATCTCGTCTGAGATTCTGATCCATGATCTTGGCGATGCAGGTATTATTTACACATGCTCGCTGCAAATAATTTGTATGCGTTTACAAGCAAAGCTTATATACAAATTGTGAAAAAAAAAAAAAAAAACAGTATTGTTCTGAAAAACGAATACCGCAAATATTCATAGTCTAAATGCCTATCTGGACGAATTCAATTAGCACTCATTTAAGTAGACTTCATTGTAAAATAAAATAAACTTCTGTGCTCTGTAACATGTAGAACATTTGTATATCTATCACAGTTTATTTTTGTAAGCATATTTGCCACTTTATATTCTGGCATAACAAACCATTTATAATATGCGTAAGACATTGGTTGGCGATATAAAGACATTTTTTTTGTAGATGTACAACAATTTGGATGTACTTCGACATTTTCGAGACATACCTTGTAAATTATATTAATATATATTTTAGTGTCAAAATAAACACAAACCATTATATATATATATATATATATATATATATATATATATATATATATATATATATATATATTGAGTAGTAGTTTGCAAAAGTTTTTTTTAAAACTAATTTTACAATATCTTTTTGTAAAATTTAAAACACATTTTATGGTGTATTTGTGAGAAACTTGGCGAGTGTGTCCTACAGCTGAGTTATAACTTTCTTTCCTGAAACGGAATTCAGTTTATGGAAAGTTTCATACTGGTATGGAAAACGTGTTCATATATTTTTACCCCGAAGAAATTTTTTTTACCCAACAACACATGGCCTCACTATAAAAAGAGCAGAAGGACAGTTTTAGATTGTTACCCTGCGGTTCTCTGTCGTTCAGTTCGCATTCATATATTTGTTTCGTGCTCGGTCAACGCCATGTTCGATCGATCACCGCGCCGATCACTGGGGACTCCTGCCGCATCCAGCCGTAATTGAATTGCCAAACAAACCTTCCGGCGAAACATTCAACCAAGCACTGACCTCCAATCGTAGATAAAATGGCGTGCACGCTACTGAACACGAGATATTGAAGAAAGAAGAAACCACGGCGCTACGTAACACACTCAAGTGCCATTTAAGAACATTGGTTACTTCCGTAATATTATTATTTATTGGCTTGTTGCCGAGCAAGGTAGCGCGACGCTAGCACGTTGGATTCGCATTCGATCCCCGGCTAAGGGAATCCTGAGTTTGGTTGTCCATTGTTTGCCAAAATCGATCAAGGCAAATCCTGGGATGGTTCCTTCTTAACGATACATTCCTCTCCCAGGTCCTGCCTTTGCCTTGCGTAAAGTCGTGTGTAATGATCTTGCAGTATACGCGACGTAAAGCCTACGCAAATAACATAAAATTCCGGGTATTTTTTAAAAAACAATAAGATACAAAAAAACTTAATTATTTAAGTAAGTCCTAATAATTTATACTGTTATTATTTTTTTTTAATGTTTTTCTCTCTAATTATGTATTTCGTAGGTGATTCTGTTTGCACACGACAAAATGTAAACCGGCCGTTGTGCTGAATTTTGATAGTGTATAAATAAATTAATTTATTCAATTAACTTGTACGTGGACTTTGTATATTTAAGTCGAAATCTTGGCTATCGTTTCTTGTTCATAACACCAAAAGAAATGAAAACCTGGATCGGATATTGCATTACACGTGTTTATTTTGTTAGTACATTTCCCGATTACTTCTGTACAACAACGTACCAATAAATCTCGGCAATAGCTGCTGGTACATAAATTAGCTTCGGAACTGTTGCCATCAGCTACAGTAATACACAGGTTTTGCAATTTCTGCTCGCAAAACAGCAATTTCCCTAACTCAGTTGAGTTCTGTCGAGAAGTCCTGGAACTCGCTCTAATTTGAGATTCCAATTCCGCACAGCCTCGTTATCGTTGACTAGATTTTCATAAGCATTTGACGACGAACGAAATGAGAACAGATATTCGTATTTGTGTCGTAGTGTTTTTCCGTCTCTTTCCGCCAATTGAAGGTATGTACTTCTTGTGGATATAAATTGGCCAGATCTTTTGTTTTATACTTGTTAGTGGTTATGAGCGCAATGTGAGTTTACACTCTTCTGGTAACAAATATTCCATGAGTTTATGCCCTCCTTATAATGTATGTTCCCTGCTCTAAAAAATAATTGACAAACCACAGAATGCGAACGTCTGAATCGCAATAAAGATTGATTCACTTTATTATTTTCTTTACACTTTTAATTTTCAGGAAATTACTCGATCAGTAATGTGGATTTATTACAAGTTTAAATATACTGAATATTTACAATGATGCACAGTTCCAAAAGAAGTTGTATTTTTAAGTAATAATTAATGTAACTTTTACTATTATGTGTTGTGGAATAATAATGATTACGGAAAATGCAGGTGTGGTTAGCAGCGTATTAACTTGCCAAGAACAGACGTTTTTAGTTAATTAATTTTTCATATATTAATAATCTTACGGACTGTTAAAATGAGGTAAAATTAACTACACTCAGCTTGCAAGTATTTTGCATAAAACAACAAAAACACAATACTCCTATAAAGAAACTATTACAGTACTACGAACTAGAATAACTTTGTGACTACAGAGATAATTTGCACTGCAAATTTTTTTTCTGTTTTGTGGTCATTTCGTTGAATAAACTTTTTTCAACCAAATAAAATTTTGCTATTTTTTCACTAAATTACAGCAAAACAAACATATCGAGTGGCAAAATATTACCTTCGCTTCCCGAAGTAAACCTTGTTATCTATAGATTTGGAAGATTTAGCCTAAATGTACTTTAGTTCTGACACTGGCCATGTTTGAGTGTGCCATTGAATGTTTATTTGTATTTTGCGTAAATTTGTAGGTGTGTGCGTGTGGCTGAGATCGTGTGAGTGTTAGTGTTGGTTATGCATGCAATAATTTAATCCGTTATACTGACGTGAGTTGAAAATAACGACTTTTACACTTTAGAAATTCAGAGAGTTTAACCTAGCTGATTGTCGTAGTCCAGCGGTTTCCTATATAAACTATATGTTAAATATGGCTTTTACTAGTTTTTCAATATATTGGAAAACGAATAAAAATATCAGAAAAGTTCTCTTAATATTCAATCAGCTGTTACAATGATATCAAAAATATGAAGAAAGATTATTTAACAAACAAAACAATGTATTCATCATTATAAAAATGTCCAACGTAGGCTCTTAAAATAATAATTAATAATTTTTGACGTTATACTGAATTATTTGCAATTTTCTGAAACGAATACTAACAATAATCTAACTGCATACATGTTATTTAAAATTCTTTTCTCCGCTGTATTTTATAATTTAAACGAACCTCTTTAACACCCATGTTCCTATGTTAGTTTCGAGACATAAAGTTGACGATTAGTACAAATTATGACCTGACGTGATTACTAATGTCGATATGCACTTTATAAGCTAGATCTAAAACATTAACTTTTGAAAATAATTCAGTAAGTACAGGATGAGTCCTTTAAAAGAGGCCCCTGTGGTGACTGTGTATAAACCAACAACGGGTATGATGAAATACAGTCCCCATTGTGACAATGCCATAAACGTGTATATATATATATAACAAGATTAAGAGCTATGACAACATAGAATGAATGGATACAAAAAGTATAGTATTTACTGGACTGCGTTTCCTCATTCCTTCTCTCCCTTATACACTTTATCCACGAGGGCTTTTTTAAAAGAACTTGCCGTCTGTAAATTATTCAAAATAGGACTTGACAATAATTATATTGACAGAGGGTTACACGCCTTCCGGCTTACACTGTAGACGTTGTTGTGTATTTGTGTACTTAAAATACTTACATGTTGCAGTTTCAGATGGATTATACATTCATTCCCTACTCCTAGTAAAACGTATGCGAGATTATTGCACTGAAATTTAGGTGCTGCAAATCTTTTTGAGCAGTATATAATACATGAACATACGCAAATTTCTGTATAAAATGTATTTATTAATGTACGCCACCACTTGTTCCATGTAGTAATTTGAGTAGTCGTTATTATTACAATTGAAATTTCACCACCCGGAACAATAACGATGCATAATATTTATTTAATTTGTGTCATTTTTAAATGAGCTTCAGTGGGACAGTTGTCATTAATGAGCCAGTTTGTTCGTATTGCCTAAACCCAGACCTTTTTCAAGGAAATTTCTCATAAATTCGTGGACATTTATTAGATTGTTACTGTTATGTTGGCAACACGAATTCCTCTCGTTTACCACAGATTCGTTCTTTATTTTACTGTGTTTAACATTACTGTATCACCTCAAATGTAGCTTTTGTCTAACGCATTCGTTCCAAGTCATCGCCAGTGAAATTGTAACTAATTTTAGACTAAGAATATTTGTGTAGTCTTTATAATAATTGTAAAAAGATATAAATTGTTATTGTTTTTTAGACGTTAGCGTAGATTAACCAATCAGAAAATTCAGTATCCTCGCACCTTTAATATTTATGCAGTGCTTTTTCAAGCAGAGAGCGTTTCAGTCTTCGAAACTTTAATTTGATTCGAACATTAACGCAACGGTCTTTAATGTTACCATGAGTTTGAATGAAATGGTAAACTGTGTACGAATAGAAACGTGCTAAATAGAAACTTTCGTTTATGATGAATTAGCCGATTTGAGCAGAACATTAATGCATATCAAACTAAATCAATAATGGGGCACGGTGGTCATTATGATCGTTTCAGAATAAAACAACCACTTTTAAAAAACCTTGTTATTTTTTTTTCCTTATGATTTCACTATACGGCCTACCCTTTATGTACAAATTCTTTGTTTTAAGGCCGTAAATTTGCATTACTTGGTAAATACAATTAGTAAAAATTGATAGAAAAAAATTAATATAAATTTTTTTATCACTGTTTACAAATTGTATTTAGTGCATAAAACAAATTTAGGGCATATATGGTAAAGGACACCTATATTAAATTGGTTCCTCAAACAAACATTTTTGATTTGTACTCTAAAACAAATATTACGGTTTTAAAACAAAGAATTAGTACATCAGGTGTAAAGTGGAATGTTATAGACAGTTTAAGGTTTCTTGCTACTTTATAACGTAAACAAACCGTCCTAAACAGCAATCAAAGTGTACAGATCGTATCGTACTCAAAAGTCTCCTTCTGAAGACTCAATAATATATATATATATATATATTTATTTATTTATTTATTTATTTAAATGGCTGTCGACAGATGGTCATCCAAAGTGTTCACTTTATCGCGAACCACCTATATACAGTACGACTATAAATATGACTTCTAATTATAACCAATAAAATGTTTATTAGTGCTGTGATATATTGACGGATTTATAGTAAATGTTTTTATGTTAATAATAGACTGTCTTATTGTTCTTTTCTCAAAGTTAAACAAATTTGCCACCAGACGTTACTAAATGTCTGTTTTTATCATAAGTGCATAATTTAAAACTTGGCCCATGGAACTGAAAATCTTATTGCGATGCAAGTCTTTGGCGCTACTTTTCTTTAGTGTTGAACTTCACACAGTCCTTGTACCTGTCACCATTACACAAACAAAAGCCGCAAATAAAAAATTGTTGTGCAAAAACGATGCCAACACCCTATTCGTGAATTTGAAACAAACAATTTGCAACTTTATACATACATATTTCTTTTTTTTTTGCGGATCGGTAATATGTTGTGCGTGGAAAACAAAAATATTGCCTTATGTTTACACCCTAAAATAATAAAAAAAAAAAATAGTTGTTATCTACATAATCGGAAACGTTTGAAAACAAATTTAACTCTTCGAAAACGTTAAAAACACAGGATGGCTTGTGCAAGCAATTAAAATTTTTAGATAGCAGCAATAATTTTGGTTATTTGCATTTTAAATGTTTAGATGGGTTTTCAGTCCATGTGGAGGGGTTGCATCCAACCCCCAACAGTTTTGTTTTATTCGTCGTCGTTTAGTAATGTTCTACGTCTGATTTTTTTTTAACTGAGCTGCAGAGCACAGAGCATACGCAATACTGCGTACATGTTAGTTTTGTTGTGTGGTATTGCATTCTCGATGGTAGGCATTAAACTTGAACAACGTGTTTCTAACTCACGATTCCATAATTTGTATTTGTTTCGGGGACTCTTTTGCGGCATCTTAATTTGTGATTTAAAATAAAACGATGGGTTGTAGAGAGTTGCAACGAGAGAATATTATTGTGTTAGACAAGTAACATTACTCAACAAACCGTCTTCAAATGTTCGTAAATATTGACGGTAAAGAAACTTGTATGCAGTTATAGGGTAACCCCCCCAGCTATTTTTATAAGCTTGGAAACTATCAAGCAGCATG
This sequence comes from Medauroidea extradentata, assembly GCA_003012365.1. Lineage (NCBI taxonomy): Eukaryota > Metazoa > Arthropoda > Insecta > Phasmatodea > Phasmatidae > Medauroidea > Medauroidea extradentata. The sequence continues at coordinate 110,454 of PNEQ01019450.1, forward strand.
TGCTCTTGGTTTGAAGATTCCAATCGCATTAAGCAATGCTGTAAATTTTGTCCTATTTTGTGTCAATGAGTTAATTATTATTATTATTATTTTTTTTTTTTTTGAAAATTTGGATTTAAAATATCACATTTATGCTCATTAATCCCTTAATATTAGGTTTAGGTGAGAAGTTCAAAACATATTTTTGTTTTATTTTTTCGTGGGGAACACGCATGCGGAGTTTGTTTTTAAGAAACATTCTGTATATTTTTCAGTTTGCACAGGCAACAATAAATTTTAATTTTAACCCGAAAATTGTTCCCACCGAAAGATGTAAGTTCCCCGTAACGTTGAAAACCATGCATGGATTCGATGATATTATTGTTTTGTATCGGTATAGGTTTACTACGTAGTTACAATATGCCCCCATCGATAAAATTCATAGAACCTTTGTTGTAGTGTAAAAAGCGTAAGTGTAAATGAAATGGACTTTTTTACACATTAAAGTGGAATTCATTTTGCAGTTCATCAACGCGTTCTCTGTGGTCGCACGCGCGTATCAAACGAGCTTCTTGTCGTCAGTGCGCGACAGTCACTTGCTTACTAAGGGCCGTATCTATAAACGGCTTTCGAATGACAACCAACTGCTATCCCCATAGAGAAAGCATTGGTGAGCAGTTGGTTGTCATTCGAAAGCAGTTTATAGATACGGCCCTTAGTGTTGCCTGGTGGGCAAGTGTTCTACGTTTTACTGTATATTTTGCCAAGTAGATTTTAATACTTGTGTTATTGATTATCAGAGACATGGGAAATTCGCGTTATCATTTGGCAGCAGTCTAAACTTCATTTTCAATACATACGAGAGCTTAATAAGCGATTCAATTGGTCACAAACGTGTATATGTCGTCATTTACGTGTGTTGCGTCTTTACAGAGATTGACCTCTCTACCGTGTAAGCGGCAAGTCACGACAATATCGGTCAGCGGGAGACGTCGAACGAGCCTACAACCACTTGGAGTCCAGTCAGCTGTCAGAAAATATCGTGAATTTTGCATGTCCCTATTGATTATTGATGTCGTATTTACGCCGGAAGCCAGAAGAGGAAATGGTTTAACTGTACCGATATTTTTTAAAAGGAAGTATGGTCGACAGTGAGCTCATTACAGACGAGTATACACAAATATTTACTAATAAGGAACTGAGAGAGGAATTGGCCATACTCTTTGCTAAGGAACCATCCAAACATTAGCTTGGAACGATTTTGGGAAACTATGGAAAACTGAAATCAGAATGGAGGGAGTAGTGTATCGAACCCTAACACTTGTCTATTCGCAACCATAATTTGCCAGTTAAAATTACGTACAGTAATTAGTTTGCTACATTTCAAGTTATAGGCGGTTAGGGATAAAGTGAGCACTCAAATTAGTCCTGCTAAATTTATATTTTCAGCCAATTCGTATCTTCCCACGCGTAACGGCTAACGACGAGAAATGTCTAACCTCTCTGGACACGTCACTTGATCTTTGCGCGTCTAAGATAAATTACGCAGTCGGTAGAAACCTATATAGTCCGATAAAAAAAGTTCCTTGTTTATATAGAACGCAAACATGTTGAATTAATTTGATTTTATTCCAGTATTGTCGCATTTAAATAAGAACATACACGGAACTATATTCAGCAATGCGTTGCCAACCATACAAGGAGAAAGAGGTAAGTATTGTTAACGTTAAATCGTAAGAAGTAACGGCTAGATATTATTTTTCAGAGGTCAAATCTTCAGTACTCACTTTATTCCGAATGACTTATTGTTAGCATCCCAACATATGAACTCTCTTGTATTCCTGTAAAACTGGATAAGGTGGGCACGTCTGGGGGCCGATTATATATCGCGTTTTATGGGTGCAACGGAAAATTTGCACCTGCGTTGCGTCTGCTTGCGCTGAGTTGGAATTATATACTCACGTAATGTCATAGAAGACCCGTTTAACTTGCTCTGCACTTGCGTTGCACTGCGTCGGTGCAAATATCAGGTGGCAATATTTAATCGGCTCTCAGGTATAGAAAGTTTGGTCCTCGGGTGAATGTTGCAAGTATAAGCAAACATTGTTGGCTTGGACGGGATTGAGTGTTGAGAAGGAAAGTAACAGCTGTGCACGTGGCATGAAGCCTGCTCGCCGGCCCCGGAGCGCACCTGACCTGCAGTGCTCGCGTGCCGGCTGCTCGTAATCCACAAGGTCGAACATGAGGTAGGTTGGGCGTCACAGCTGACTACGTAGTCCCCCTCGCCCTTGTTTCCCACTGCCTGCATCTGGAACTGACGTCCCTGCCGCGTTATTTACGATGCTGGCTGACTGATAGCTCGCCCTTCCTCCCTCGGGTTGTCTCAACATGTGTAAGTGTTGTGCCGTCTCCACAAACCGCCCACCCTCCCGTCCGTGCCAAGCACCTGCTGTCGTCCACACGGCTCCTTGGCACGATACTGTACTTGCCAACCGAACAACCCGCAGGTCATAGGAGTATATGTTGTTTCTGGAGGCACGACATCTGAATGCCGGTAGGAAGTATCTAAGTCGGTAGGTAGGTAGAGAGGTAGAGACGTACGTAGGTAAGTAGGTATAGGTAGAAAGAAAGGTAGGTAGGAAGACGTATAGAGGTGCGTAGGTAGGTAAATTACATAGGAAGGAGGTCAGGTAGGAATAAAGGGAAGTACCGTAAATAGGGGGTTACTTCGTGACAATGAGAGGGACTTCGCGACACTGGAAATGTTTATTTATTAGGCCTTTTGAGTAAAAAATAAGGAACGTTATTTATGTGCATAAACATATAGGCCTTAAATTTAATTCAAACTTGCAAGTTTTGTTATTTATTTACTAAACTGCACAAGATAAACATTTTTTGTGGCACATCACTCTCAAATGACACATAGTAACTTCGGTTCATGGTAGTATGTAGATAGGTGTGTAGATACCCAGCTAATACGGCAGATAATATGGTAGGTAAATAGGTAGGTAAGTAAGTAGGTCGGTATGTACAGTCATGGACATAATAAATGGGCCTACTCTTGACGGTGGAAATATGTGTAAATACCGCGTCGGATATGTTCGGCAGGCAGGCCTTCGCGCAGGCGACAGATGAGGGCGTGGCGTCACGCAACGGAAAGCGAAGGCTATGGACAAAAAGGACACAAATTTCAATTTGAAATTGCTGTTACAATTTCTTAGCCGCCGTTAGTAGAGAACAATCGTGGATAATATTTCATGCCCATAAGAAGTGCCACAAACAAATTAAATTTCGGTGTATTCGACATTATTGTCTTGTAATTTAACTTGTATTAATTTTACAAATGTTTACTTTCACATTCTAATAACATGTTAACTGTTCCTCGTCTTTATTTTGCAACTAGTGTGTGTAGAAAGCTACTAAATGTGTGTACGGTAAGCACGCAAATCCTCGGCAGCAACGATACTGAAGTGTTTTGAGAGCATTGTACGCAACATCGGTAGGTCGTGGGCTACGTCAAGAAAACACTAGTCTGTTTAACTAGCTCTTATTACTCAAATACCCAGATAGAATTGTCGCGTGTTATGGCGGAACATACAAATGGTATTTACATACCAATTAGATATTTTAAATGTCACGATACCATAATAATAATAATTTGTTAATGTTAGTTTGATTACAGCTCGGATGTTCAGAAATAATAACGTTCACACAGTTTGAATATTGGAATTTGAATGTTTGACATTTCACTCATCCACTACACGTAGTTGTGTAATGTTATACAGCATAGTTGACACCAATATTTAGCAAGTTGTGTGTTCATACATTACAGCTGACAATTGTTAAATACGGGATTGCGTATAGTAACAGAGAGAACAGCAACATAAAAAAGTTATAATAACCTTACACTTAATACATGTTTGCACTGCATAGTCTTTGTTAATATTGAATTCCTTAATCACTAGTCAATCAGAACTGTCTAATCTGGTATTACCTACAGAACAAGAAAATATGAGGAAATGTTATCCTTGCGTCACGTTCTTCTGACAACTGTGCTGTGAAAATATTTATTTTACGCGATACGAGGCTTCTTATTGAGCTTTGCGGGTAACAATCGATGTTCGGACCGATGGACGGAACCACGTGTGCAGTCGTTTCGCACAGGAGTGCGACAAATGTTTCTGTCAAACGGGGTGAAAGTGGCCGTTTGCGATTACCTGGACCAACAACTCAAAACATTATTCTGTAATAATGATCAAGTTTATCGCTTGATGTGATATATTTGGTGTCTGAAATACTTTGTTCTAAGGTTGTTTCTGAAGGTTTTATTGTAAATATTCATTACAGTGATGGTGTTACGCGTTGTGTTCATGCTTAACATATGTGAAATTAGGTCACAATGGATCAGCAGTGGACTGTCAAAGAGGGATAGAAGTATCTAAAGAAAACCCATTGGGTGACTCAAATGTTCGGCCAATGTTTTGTATGTAAAGATGTATACGAGTAGTCAGGCCATAACGTCACCGCGGCTGTCAAATATTACCGTACTGTTAAAATATGCATTAATTTCAGCTCGCAGTATGAGAATACACGTGCATTGAATATTAACATTTTAATACAATATAGGTAACTGTTATTATCTGGTTATTGGAAAATTTGTGCACTTTCGTAACTTCATTACTAGGTTTTACAAATACGTTTTTAACCTTCATGTTTGAATTTGGTGGACAACTACAATAAATTGACGTTGAAAACCTGGTTATGTTTTGATTCGTCAGGTCGGTTTAAATAACTGAGCATATTCATACGAATAACATTTGTAAGACTTAAGTGTACCGGACATACACATGCATTAATATAAATGTTACGTCTTTTAAATAATATTGATATTCGTTACTTCTGTTAACATCACGTATAATTAAATCTGTAGTTAAATTATGAATATATGAATCTGGAAAAGTGGCTCGACATTCACATACATGCTTAATAGTTATGCAAAACATACAAATTTATTAGATGGCCAAGTGGTTTAATGTCAGGTGTGTTAATTTAAATGCTAGTTTAAATAACAATCAAAACATACTGAATGTTACATTTCCGTTGTATATGAAACAGGATTTATTGAACCATCCTGATCTCACACATTTAGTATCTTTGTGGTTTTGAATATTGTAAAGGCACACACACATAAATATCACTTCCATCCCCGGTTTTTTGGGCCTTCCCAACGTATATTACAATTGGACATGTGTCACTTATCACTTTTGCACTACTAAATGGTCTGTGTGACGCACTGGTTCAGCCAATATACAGTGCTTGGTCGCATGAGGAAGGTGTGTACGGGCGATGCTCCAATCTTACAACAGAACCTGTGACGAGCGCAGTTCCAACGCAACGCTATTCGTTGTTCTGCAGGTTGCCTAGATGCCAGGCTTCGGCTTACACACTGCCGATGATTGCCGACGTGGACTTTGATTATTTCAGTGGCCCACTTTTTGTGCCCATGACTGTACGTAGTTAGATAGGCATGTATGCGGGGAGACTAAGCATCTTGCCGACAACGGGATCATCAGAGACTGAAAACAGACTAAAACAGAAAAAGTGAAGGAATCGGCAATGGTGTGCACTGCGAAACCACCCCAGCATTTACCTGGAGCGATTTCAGAAAACAGTGCTTGTAAATACCGGTTGGTTTTTCTTCCACAGAAATGAATTTCGTTGGTTCGAAGAAAACGTTCTCCCACTGTCGCTCTGTTTTCTATAAAAACACCTTTGCTAAGAGCCAAAGACAAGTTCATAAATCAACATCCTATCGTATAAATCGTGGATTGCAATCGGCTTCTCATCCTATTGGTATCCAAGAAAAGGTCAGTAAGACAGGCTCACAAAGTTTGATTGTACATTTTTACGACAGTTCATGCAATTTTCTTCCGAATTCGGCTTAATATGCTTAAAAAACAAGTACAACATCACGAATATTAATTCATACTTTTTCTTTTACGTATAGAATTTTTAAAGTGTTACAAAGCCGCATTGATTTTGCAGTCACAGTATTTACCCTCCCATTAATAGCACACACAATTGGTTAGAACTGAACCAACAGACACGGCATTCCCACCTGATTAAAGTGTGCAACATGCTAAGAGCACATGTTTAGTTTCATGCTGATAATTAGCAACATTACGAGCCGCGACGCTTTCAGATGAATCTTGCACGTGAAGATTGGCGCCAGCTGATGACACCTAGCAGACTGCCCGGCTGGACGCCAGTATGCGAATGCAACTCTCGTAACGACCACATAAAATGAGACACTAAGGTGGGGAAGCGACGGAATGCGACGGGTGGTGGAAACGGGAGTATCCCAAAGAAATTCACCTGCCAACGACAACGTCTGTCACGCTTTCCCACGTGCGTCAACCAGGGACCGGCCCCGCCGGGAATGGAACTCGGATCATCTTAGTGGGAGACGAGTGCTCTAGCCACTGCGCGAACCGAGGCCCGAACAGAGGCGATGACGTATGCGCCGTTGTGACCGCTCGCTTGCAAGTCGAGATCTCATGTTTTGTTTTCCCATATCACATAATTCAAATCATTGGCGCGATTATATTATTACAGTTAGTTAAGTGCAGCCAACATGCCTACCTATGGCTAAAACTTCACTTTTCCCCAATTACAGGTTAGTAAATGATCAAACTGTTGACGCGTATTCGTCTAGTTTTACTACAGTCGTTATTTTATTATTAATTGACCAATAATTGAAAATGTTTGAAACGTTCGAACCTGCATGTACGTTTTGTACATTTCCTGTGTGTGGGTATATATGTATTTACACACACATCCAATGTTAGTATCCCACAAATTAGAAAAGAAAAATCCAAGGCTTATTTGAGCATTTCCCGGCAGTTCGCGAATGCCTATTAGAGTAGTTCCCTGAGCAAATATGGGACTCCTTTTCAGGCGCCTCGGCCTCGAGAGACGGGGAAAGGGTGGGTGTGTTTGTGATGGAGAGTGGAGAGGTGGTTGGGCGTGGTGGGAGAGAACTTGACACCGCCGTCAGCAGAGATGTGGTAGTCGTGACCTGCAGGTCTACCGGCTGACCTAATTAGCTTCGCCGGCGGCACCAGGCGTGGGCTGAATCGCGGAAATTGTCTGCCGGGGTGACGGCGCCCTGTGAGCTTGGAAATGAAGACGAAGCTGTGGGGCTGGTTAGTTGGGATACTGGGGTAGGGTTTAATGTTAGGCCACAGTGATAGCAGCATTGTCGCACATGGGCAATTCTGCACGCCAGCCTAATTGGAGCCAAGTATCTGTGACACCGTGACTGAGAGAATCTCCTCAACGTAGCTGGAGAGATTTATGTCTGTCTGGTTGAGGTGCTCAACAATGATGTCGGGGTAGTTGTGCAAGCTCATTGTACACCTCGGGGATTTTGGAAACGATCCTGTAACTTTCATGTCGTGGCTTTTGAGTTAAATGTATGTTGCTCGTCCGTACATCACTGAAGATTTCTTTATTTTAAAAAATGTTATTTTTCAAGGAACCCTTTTCAGCATGTATACTCTCGCTGATGAGGAAACCAAAGTATAATATATAAATAATAAATCAAGTTCAATTTTTTTTTCGTGAATAAAGTTACAACGCTTTTTTGTGCATTTAATTATACGTGTTTTTGACTAAATAAACACAAGGAATTTAAATTATCAGAAATAAGTGACATATACCAATACTTTAGTTCAGGGGTTATGTCTGAATAAAATTTTTCTTCAGAACATTTAAGAACCTGCAATTAGTTCACTGTTGCATCAGACCCGCCACATGAAAACGAACAGTTTCTTAAAAGCCGCTTCACTTAATCAGTTGGCAGTCGACAACGAATAAGGGAAAGTCTTCCGGAGTGAAACTTTGACCGCGAACAAGCTACGGACATTAAGAACCCATGACACTGCTAATATTTTGTTGGGAGTGAATACTATGTAATAAAAGTAATTGAATACACTTCGTGCAACTTTATAATAAACAGCCCAGTTGCTGATTAAGTAGGTGTTTTAAAATTGTTTTGTTGCTGATAATATAGCGAGGATAAATTTTCTTAATGAAAATTATCGCAGCAGCATACTTGTGGCGTGATGAATGCACTCTATAATGGATTCATTGTTAAATTAGATCAAGTTAATCTTCATTTTCTCTTATCCCTTCCTCCAATTTATTTTCACATTCCCTAAGATTTTTTACCGCATTAAAATATTATTTCAGGATTTAAGGTCACAGAGACAAAATCATGGAATTTGCACACAAACGGTGCTATTTTATATAAGTCTATATTTTTGCATGACTGTGTCCAGAATTTCAATTAACATAAATTATTTTAAAACTAGCTGATACCCGCGACTTCCATTGAGGGATTCTAAATCTCATGCAGTAATATTTCTGAAAATAAAGTTTAGAAAAGGGCTAAATGGTACAAAATTGTGTTAAATTTTGTGAAAGGTAATAGTTTCACTATATTATGGGTACCCCGTTCTGCTTATGCACTCCTACAAATAGTAAGATAAAATTATATTTTGTCTGCAACCTATGCGCGAATCAACGCACATTTTTTTTTTTTTTTTTTTTTTAATTTTACC
>PNEQ01019451.1:0-39832 GCA_003012365.1 Medauroidea extradentata
GGTATTATTATGTTTGGATTAAATGTGGTATAACGAAACTACCATTCAGACGTTTTCTGTTTCTGAGGTGTATGCTCTTTCGATAGATAAACGCAACGGCTTTTAGTAGTTTGGAATTAAATGCTTACTTTAACAAGTAAACTTATTTATAACAACTAAGCGTTACATGCTACGCTGTAAAAAAGTGAAAATTTACACGAACAAATGTTTGATAATTTTACAAATTTGTACATCTAGTCACGTTGACAAATACCGAATTTATAAATCCAAATATTACTATAAACTCGAGATTAAACTACACAGACGTACACACATATTTACCAGAAATTTTATGTTAAATTGCACTTTCAAATATACATATAAAGAAATTAAGTAACATTACTAGTAATTTTTGGTTTTATTACTATACTATCATTGTATCAACACATCGTTATCATTGCAAAAATACGTATTTCAATGTACAATTTTACAATGACTGTCATGAATTTTTACTAATAACTTATCCAAAAATTGTTTTTTTCCTTTTGTACGTATAAATTAATAGTGAAGTTTCATGTTTGGTCCATAAAGTTTTTAAAAATGTATACCGAGTGAAATTAAACGATTACACTAATTATTGTATTGTAGGTTTTAGTAAACCACGGTATATGGATGAACCCTTTCACATAAACATATGCATTTGTACACAAAAGTGCATTGTCAGCCCTCGTGTTTATATAAATCGGACTTAAATGTCAAAATATACTATGCTATGCATGCAATAATTTTTTTAACAATCCATCTGCGTCATTTAATATGCAGTGCAAATATTTCCTATTATATCTAATGCAAATTTTGTTTCTTTGTTTAAGAATCTCGAACACAATTATAAATTCATTATAAATCTCTTCAATTGTGAATTGTCTATGCAAATTTTAATATGCAGATTAAACTTCAAACTTAAAACGGTTTGTGATTTAGTTGTAGTCCTAACTGAATTCTTGAATAATATTTTCAAGTAGTCACAACTGCCACTTAATCAATGAAGTTTGAGTATCATTTATTGCATAGAAACCTATTCCAAATATTTTATGTGCATAAACTTGTTTTTCATTTGGTTGTCTGTATGACTTGGTTTTGAAAACTAGATCGTCGCATACAATGACGTATTATATTATGCTTACTTGTAGAATATAATTCAGCAGATATACGCGTAGAGTGGAATAAAACTTGGTAATTGGTGTACAGTTTGTCAAAATATTTCCAATTAGTCTAAAATATCCAATTACATAAGTTGTTCATGTATTCTATCGATAAAATTCTACCGCTGAAGTTACGAGATTAAATGTGTATCGAATACTTGTGTTCTTGTGGTTATAATGCTGAGCTGATAGTCTGAAGGTCATGGGTTGGAATCCTCTAAGACTATAAACATTTTCAGTCGTTTAAAATGAATGTTGAAAATTTACACATTGTCGAAATATAAAAATTCATTGGCTAAACTAATTTATGCGCTCGAAACTAATTGTTAAACTGATATTTAGAAAATAAAATTTATTCATCGGTAACATTCTTGCCACAACAGCGAAAGCAAAATAATTATAATTTTCTTTTACCCTTACAGTACGGGTTATTTTACACAACAGCGTGTAAAAATACATCTACTGTGGTTTTGTTATTTTACTTGTATTTACTGTACGTTTACCATGATACACTGTAAAAAACACATGGGTATGGCTAGTTTAAAATTACCAGTACTTTCATGAAGGCTGTGATGCAGCACACTAATTTATTTTACAATGTATGGTTTATTGCTTTTTTTAATGTATTAAGTACATTGGGGTGGCATAGTTACAAAAAAAATACTATCACCAGCCGCCAATATGAAGACAAGAATGTAAACATAGGATCGTTAGCATTTAATGAAAACAAAATTATTCAAATATTAAAGCCAAATTATTAATCCACTCCCCCCTTTACAGTTGCCAGATTATGTGTTATTGTCTCGTGGCGACTACCACAACACAATAGGTGCAACACGACGATTAAAGCTGAACATCCTGTCGCATGTAATACTATTCTAACGTCAGCAAAGCAAATGGTCGCACCTCGCAGTGTCACACATCAACATGCAGTTTACAGGCTTGGTAAACTGAATATGAATATAATGCTTTCTTGAGAAACATTTTTAACACATACATTCCAGCTTCAGTGATTTGTTCGTTATCCGAAATACTAATATCAATTTACGAAACATCATGGTAGGGCTGTATATAATAAAATGTATGGCAATATTTACTTGTTCGACACGCGGGGAAATAATCAAAATTATGTCGAAATTGCCACGATGTCGAAATCGACATGATGTCGAAATCGACATGGTGTCGAAATCGACATGGTGTCGAAATCGACATGGTGTCGAAATCGACATGGTGTCGAAATCGACATGATGTCGCAATCGACATGATGTCGAAGTCGACATGGTGTCGAAGTCGACATGGTGTCGAAGTCGACATGATGTCGAAATCGACATGTCGAACTTTTATCGACACCTGGTTCATGTCGAATGTCGATATCAAATTTTGGATGTCGCACAGCCCTACGCGCAAGCAGTACCAGCTCACGGCAGTGCGCGCGCACCCGAGTAGTAGAAGCACGAGCGTTCTGCACCACACCGATATTTCGTGGCGCGCTTCCGATACAAGTAGTAGGTACTACTGAGTTCTGCACCATCCAGTTCGTCCGCGCCATACTACCGCGCGTAGCAACACCTGTGTTCGTGGCGTGACCCTACCGATACTTGGACACTTCAATAGACATGACCGACACCGCACCGCCTATTGTGTCCATCAACCGCGTCGCAGTGCGGATTCCACCGTTCTGGGCTCTAGATCCAGAGTTATGGTTTGCTCAGGTGGAAAACCAATTCGCGCTTGCCGGGATAACTGCCGACCAAACAAAATTCAGTTATGTGGCCAGCAATTTGGACAGCAAATTCGCCATGGAAGTGCGCGATATACTGACTAGTCCTCCAGCTGAAGGCCGATATCAGAAGCTAAAAACAGAACTAATCAAGCGGTTGAGTGCCTCTCAGGAACGAAAAACCAAACAACTGCTGGAACATGAGGAGATGGGCGACCGAAGGCCCTCGCAGTTCTTGAGGCACTTGCAGAGCCAGGAGGGGACTGCCATACCAGAAGAACTTCTCAGGTCACTATGGCTGGGCCGCTTACCAACCCCGATGCAAGCAATCCTAAATACTCAGTGTCACTCGTCCCTGGACTCATTGGCTGACCTGGCAGATGCCATTGCTGACACCAATCCGAGGCCACAGTTAGCGGAGGCTGCATCCCTAGAGGCCATGTTCGACAGGATGGCCCCACTGATGTCCACAAAAATTGGCGAAATGGCAGCGACTCTACGACAGGAAATAGCAGCCGCCACCACTCACAGCAGTCAACGTAGCAGCCGCCGGGACCACTCACCATCTGCATCGGTTCACAGGCATTCTCGCAGCAGGAGCTCTCCCATAGTTTGCTGGTACAATTGGTGCTTTGGAGATGCTGCGCCAAAATGTACTTCACCCTGCACCTACCCTGTGGGAAACGAACAGGGGACTCGTTGATGGCGGCCAGCGACGTCACCCATGCACCAAGCAGCCGCCTTTTCGTCACCGACAGAGTAACCAAGGTAAAGTTCTTAGTAGATACAGGTGCTGATATTTGTGTGTATCCATGTTCGCTGCTACCAAGAGGGCGTGCTAAGTCAGAATATACACTTTTTGCTGCAAATGGCTCACCTATCTCTGCCTATGGTTTCGTTACATTTACCCTCAACCTGGGGCTAAGGCGTGATTTGGTGTGGCGTTTTGTCGTGGCGAGTGTCACCAAGCCTATCAACGGGGCTGATTTCCTCCACCATTATGGCCTCCTGGTCGATATCCGCAACCGGCGCCTTGTAGATAGTACCACCTCCCTATCAGCCATCTGTCATGTGACCACCTGCAATTATCAGCAGCGTAAAGACACTTCCTCTGTCATCACGCTACTCTGAATTGCTGGCGAAGTATGGCGACATCATTCGCCCATCTGGCACCCCATAGCTTACACAACATTCCACAGTTCACCATATTCACACCACTGCCGGGCAGCCAGTACACAGCAAGCCATGCCGGTTGGCACCAGACAAGTTGCTGATAGCGAAGCAGGAATTCACAGGTCTACTTAAACTAGGGTTAGCTAGTCCTTCAAACAGTTCCTGGTCTTCCCCACTCCACATGGTACCCAAGAAAGGAGATGAGTGGAGACCTTGTGGAGATTACAGGATGCTTAATGCTCGCACAATTCCTGACAGATACCCAGTTCCGCACATCCAGGATTTTTCACACACCCTACATGGCAAGACCATTTTCTCCACAATTGACCTCGTCAGGGCTTATAACCAGATTCCAGTTGCCCAAGCAGATATTCCAAAAACAGCCATCACCACGCCTTTTGGGTTGTACGAGTTTCCCTTCTTGTCCTTTGGCCTCCGCAATGCTGCACAAACATTCCAAAGATTTATTGATGAGGTTCTCCGTGGTCTGGAATTTTGTGTCTCATACATTGACGACATATTGGTAGCATCGAGCAGCGAGACAGAGCATGTACAGCATCTAGAAGAGCTTTTCAGCCGCCTCAAAGCTAATGGGCTCCTAATCAACCCAGCCAAATGTGTCTTTGGGGAACCACAAGTAACTTTCTTAGGGCACAGCATTTCTGTGGAAGGAACTAAGCCATTGTCGGAGAAAGTAGATGCGGTCCTCTCATACAATAAGTCACGGACTGCAAAAGAACTGCGCTGGTTCACTGGGATGCTCAACTTTTACAGACGTTTCATCCCCAAGGCAGCAGAGACACAAGCCCCCTTGCATGATATGATTAAGAGTAATATGAAAGGCAAGGACCCAGTTACATGGACACCGGAGAGTGAGAAGGCATTTGAAAACTGCAAAACTGCTCTAGCACAAGCTACCTTGCTGGCTCATCCAATCCCAACAGCTCCACTAGCACTAATGACAGATGCCTCTGACTTCGCAGTATGGGCTGTGCTCCAGCAACAGGTGGAAGGATCGTGGCAGCCCTTGGCATTTTCCTCAAGGAAAATCAACACTGCTCAGCAGAAGTACAGTGCTTATGATCGCGAACTCCTCGCCATATATTTGGGGATTCGTCAGTTTCGCCATATGGTAGATGGGAGGGAGTTCACTGTATTCACCGACCACAAACCTCTCATTTTTGCGTTCGCCCAAAACCTGGAAAAATGCTCACCCTGTCGTTCAAGGCAGCTGGATTTCATCAGTCAGTTCACTACAAGCTTTCAGCACAACTCAGGTACTGACAACATAGTTTCAGACGCCCTCTCCCGAGTGAATGCTGTGGCCGATACCATGGACTACCAAGCTCTAGCTATGTCACAACTGGCAGATGAAGTTAAAACAATACTTGCAGCAGGATTCTGGCCTACAGCTGTGGATGCTCACCATGCCAGATATACAACTCGAGCTCTACTGCGATGTCTCTACTCCGACAGCAAGGCCTTTCATCACAGCACCATTCCGTCGTACAGCTTTCAACACTGTGCATAACCTCGCTCACCCAGGTGTCAGGGCATCGGTCAAGCTAGTCACACAGAGATTTGTGTGGCCTTCCATCAGGTCAGACTGTCATAAGTGGGCACGGGCATGTATTTCCTCTCAGCATTCGAAAATTTCATGTCATGCCTCCTCCCCAACAGGTGCCTTCTTACCACCCTCATCAAGATTTGACCATGTACATATTGATCTGGTGGGGCCCTTGCCAGTGTCCCAAGGCTTCCGGTTCTGTTTGACTGTCATCGACCGCTTCACTAGGTGGCCAGAAGCAATCCCGGTGGAGAACATTGAGGCCACCACCATAGCTCGGGCTCCGTACACTGCATGGATCGCACGCTTCGGCACCCCTCTTGAGATCACTACTGACCAAGGGAGACAGATGGAGTCTGCACTCTTCAGGGACTTCTGTAACCTGACAGGTACATCGCGGTTTCGAACAACAGCATTTCATCCACAAGGCAATGGTATGGTGGGAAGAATGCACCGGCAACTCAAGGCTGCCATACTTTGCCACAACACAGAGCACTGGGTGGAAATATTGCCTACCATACTTCTGGGAATCCGAGCAGCCTGGTGTGAGGACCTCCATGCTTCAGCAGCTGAGTTGGTATATGGGCAACCTCTTCGTCTCCCTGGTGAACTGTTGGTGGCCCATCCACATTCCCAACTCGCAGACACAGCAGGACTTGTAAGAGAGCTCCGGCAACATTTCAGCACACTCCGACCTGTAGCGGGCACACACCATGGCGAAACCAAGACATTTGTGTTTAAGGACCTCGCCACAGCAACAGAAGTCTTCGTCCGCTGCGAAGGGCTCAAGAAATCTCTCGAGGCCCCGTACGAAGGCCCATTTTCAGTGCTCAGCCATACACCAAAGACTGCAACACTCTAAATGCATGGTCGGCAAGTTACAGTTTCCATCGATCACCTTAAACCAGCATACACCCTTGCCAACCAATCACCTGACAGCATCGCCAACCCCATCCCTAGACCGGACTCAGCAGTACCATGCCATTCACAAGGCTCATATAGGGCATCTCCACACACCTCTCCTACAGTGACGAGATCTGGCCGCCGCGTCCGCTTTCCTGACCGCCTTCAAAGCGTTTTTTCGTGATGCTGGGTGCAACACTGGCAGGGGGGTGCTGTGGAGGTGCACCACTGCTGTATGCAGAAGCGATGCGCACCTGACAGCCTGTCAGTGCAAGACAGCACAGTGGGGCGCTGTACATCCCTGACAGGCCAGACGACCCCTAACAGCTTGCCACCCCCAGGCACATTCCATTGTCCAGGCAGGACAAGGGATTACTGGGGTCGCCCAGCGAGACCGCACCTCAACCAGGAGAAGGCAGTCTCTCACGGTACGCTGAACAGAACCGTTTGCATGCGTCCAGCCAGTGCGGTCTTGTGAATGTGTAGATGTATATATTGTATATATTGTGTAAATACATGGCTCGTGTCCGGCAAACGTGGTGTACTTATTATGCCCTCACGTCCTCGCTAAAAATATTAACATGCTGTTAGTATAAAAAATAGTGTCTGTTTGAAAAATTTTAAGTGTAGTATACAGAAACAGGTAAAACCATTTTGACACGTTTTTCAGATCTATTTCAGTCAGTTTGTTTGTATTTTCGGTAGTAATGAGATGTTCGGTAACAATAAGAAATGTATTTACATACTGTTAATCACTCGTTTCTTGTCTGTCTGGTCCATAAAAATTTTGCTATCGATTTTAAACTAACTTCTTGATAAGCTACTGGCCTGAAATTTTAAACAGTATTATGAACTGGATAACAATGCGATATAATAAATAAAAATTAAAACAATATTTACTTACATAAAAAATTCATATGATTTCTAACATGAAGCTTTACACTAACTACCCGAATAGGTTAGGTATAGACTTGAAACTTCAAACAAAGCTCAGAAAATCATGACATACAACACAAATAAAATTATGAAAAAAAATTTAAAAACGATATACACATTTCATGTACTAAATTTTTAAAACACATTACTGCAAAATTTCGTGCACACAAGAATAATATCCTAAAATAACAGTAAGTAAAATTATATTTTAATGTATCACGTTTTTAAAACAAACTATAAAGTGTAAAATAATTTCTCGTATAAAATACTTGTAAGGTTTCAAATTAAAATAAATGCCGAGCACGTACACCAGACAGTAGTAAGGAGTGCAGAGAGCAGCTGTAGGTAGTAAAAACAGTGCAATAAGAGTGTTAGTGAATTACGTGAATTATTTATGCATCAATTATCATTTGTTCCCCCACGTCATTCGTTTCAATCTTACATGTATTTACATAGAAAAATTTTTTTTTACATTTTTTATGTTTTAAATTAACGGTATTTTTCTTAATTTTATTTATCATAGATTACTTCTATAAATGTTCTGAGGTTTGTGATTCAAAACTATATTTTCCTTCCTTGGCCAGGATTTGTATATGACACTAATATTTTCAAAAATATTCGTTTTTTATAAGTAAATTCCCTCACATTTTTATCTTCATTCGTATCTTTGTGTTTTGTGATCTGTTCATAAAAATATTTTTCTCATGTAGTGTATAATATTCCTAAGTATTTTTTTTTTCATTACGAACCTATTAATGTTTGCAGTTACCAAAGAGCAATTAATCACTGCCACTTTACTCTAGGTGTGTAGGTAACATATCTACATAAAGGGCGCGTTCCATTCACAAAGATACCTGAAATAGATTTTCAACCCAATGTTCGGTATTCAAGTATCTGAAATGCTCGTTGAAACAACCTCGTCTTTAACATCACAATTTAATTTAACATCGCGTTGACTAACATAAGTGCAATTTTAATAATGGTCTGTGAAACCAGCCCCTGATGTGAATTTGAGAGTGAGTGAATGCGTGCGTGTGTGTGTGTGTGTGTGTGCGTGTGCACGCACGTGTGTGTATTTGAAGGTACAATAGAAATAGTATTATAAATTGTTTACATAAAAGGACTATTTTATTTGGAACAATTACAATATCATTTAATTTAATACTGAAATAAATTAATACCGTTACAGAGCACATGTTAAAAATAGGATAAAATATGGCGAAGGGAAATACCAACCTTTTCCATTTCTGCTACTTTCTGCATTCGTCCATCCAGTTCTCTTCGGATTGCAGCTGCTTGCTCGTCCGCAGAATCAAGCTAGAGACATATGAAACATTCTATAATTGCCTTATTTTTCTATAAAATATCCTCTAATTATGTAATACGATTAGTGACACTTGGTGTTTTGTTAGATTTCCGACAGTTGAAATTTATTAAATATTATTAAAAAATAAATGTATGATTGCATTATAACGTTACGGTATAGTGCTCTTTATGCATAAATTATGGAATTTTAAGAAAATAATAAATGTAATGAAGAAGAATATTTTCAGCAATGTTTATTAAAATATTATAAAATTCTTCTCGTTGCTGAAGACCTTAATGATATCAATTATACAACTAATTAAATGGTATGATTGTGGGTACAGTATGTTTCTTAAATACATGGACATACTCCTCACGGAAATATTAGACGAAGTCATACATATGACTCACCTCCTAAAGGGCATATTTTAATTATAACCACTTAATTGCATATTTTTCAAAACGTATGAACAAAATAATTACGAGACTCTTGTAAACCACTTTATGAACACAGTTCTACGGGCTGTCTCACGCTTAACGTTAGCAAATGATTGATATGTTGATAAACTGCGTGTATTTCCCAGTTAAGTAACTTCAGCGTTCATTATGCCAGAGTAGTTGTCGTTATGATGAAGGAAATGCAGACATTGTATACATATTTTTACGTTTTTCTTATTAATGTGTTACATAGGTTATTGACCGGTACCTACTTCTTTTCGCATAATTTAACACTGAAAGCATTATCTATAACTGTAGGTTCCTTGAAGCCAATTTGCGGAAATTAAAAAATAGCAATCCGGGACAATAGTTTAGCCAACGTTTTAAACAAAATAGTTTCCAGTGTAACGAACTTCTGAGGCACAATCTCTGACGCCGGAAACTCGTGCATTTAACTGCGGCGCAAGAGATCACGATTAACGAATTAGTAATTCTGGATAAATATTTACTCATTAAGTTGGAAAATATCATTACCTAGGATTGTCATTGAGTATTTTATCCACATTGGCTTCGAAAAAAGCGTAGAATCAATTTGTCTTCGGCGTTTATTTATATACCACGCATTCTTAACTGTCCACAAACGTATTTTCTTGTTAATGTCAAAAAATTACACATCTCGTGGAACTGTTATTTTGTATCGTTTAGCAGAGTCTTGCAGTTATTTTGTACATACGTTTAGCAAAATTTGCAATTAACTGGTAATAATTCAAAGAGGCGTAACGTCCTTGGGATTCACTTTAGTTGGTAAGTCCTTCAAATGTTTTGGTAATTTTTCTTCTTGAGGAATACGCCTGCAGTATATGGCTGTGTATAAAAAAATTCATCCTGTATATAATACCACTTTCTAGCCCAGCCATTCTGATTTTAGTTTTTCGTAATCGCACGATTTCACTCCTGTATTCTTCTTATAGGTATAGGCATGCAAAATCCGCGTTATTATTTGGTAACAGACTACATTCCACTGCGCTGTATGTACTTGAGCACAACTTGTGATTTCGTTGGTCAGCAGCCTCTATATGTGCTCCTCTATCAATTACGTAAGTAAATACTTTCCAGGAGATTGGTCACTCTACCGTGTATCTATCACTTATTGTTAAGAAGTGATCTCTTCGTCAGGCCACGACATTGTGGGCCAACGAGAAACATCAAGAGGACGTACACCAGCTCGTAGTCTAGTCTTCTGCCAGAAAATAACGCGAATTGTTCACGTCACTACCTATAGACAATATCATATACCTTCCTCTTTTCCTATCTACTTGAGCCAATGCTCCTTTCTCTAACGCAGTCTGCAAATTGTTGATACCGTGCTCTCTCGTTTCTACTTTCTAAGCTTATTTTTTTTTTTTACGGCTAAATGAGAGCATATATTAAATATCTGTCTTGCAGTTTGGTTTTAAATCGTCTTAGCCATGTTGGTTGATTTTTTCAAGGCAGTAAATAGGCGTACTATGGTATTATGTAATTAGCGGAATTCAGGTTAATTGAAATTTTAGTCGAAACTGTATAGTAACTGATTTTGAAAAAAAAAAAAAAAACCTATCACGGCCAAAACCATTTTAAACCAAGTTACCAAACAGATTTATGATATCTGAGCATGATTAAAGTGGTTGCCACTTTTCCACCTTGTCGATGTGACATCGTATTAAATAATTATGATTTATTAGGGGTTTTGGAACGTTACTACAATGAACTTTATGTTTAACTCTCACATGCACGAGTAACTTGTTTTGTAATATGCTTACTTCAAGGCGCAAAGAAGACATCATATTTTAATATATTGAGAACGTAAATAATGAAATTGTTACAAGTGGTTAATAAGGTAAAGGCACCATACAAAGTGTAGCATGTAAGTCTTGATACACTGTGGAGTAACCGCTATGTCGTATTATACCTTCATGAACTGAAAATTGCTGCAATAATATTTAATATTATTTTTCTTATTAAAGTTTCAACGGAGTATCCGATAGTATCTTTCACAGTTTAATACTTCAAAAGTAGAGAGAAAAACTTTGTCTGATATCGTTTGATGAGAAAAAATTTTAATGTAATGATAATTGAATCTAACACGTACCACATTTGCAGTGAATTAACTAAAGTTCGAAAATGTATTCTTTTAAAAATTGCACTCAGCAACAATTATTATGATTTGTGTACAAATGTTTGTACTTAGTTTTTTAATTTATACGTAATGTATTTGTGGTTTGTCCATCGCCGATTCAAATTCATTACAGAAATAATCACTTAATACACATTTTTTAACTATTGTATATTTATTTTATAAATCAATATAAGAGAAGAAAAGCTGATGTACTACATGGAGTTCACTTACTATATATGATCAGATTGTAACATACCTTTTCTTAAATGACAAATTTCAAAACTAAAATTGTCACTTTATTTCCTACAATCACGTCGCAAGTAACTAAATTGTTTCCCACGCAACCAAAGAACTGTATGTGTAAATGTGAATTTTACATCTGCGTCATATCAAACATACACGGTGTCTCTGAAATATGTTGTAGATACCCTACCGTACCGATATTGCAAAAGTTATATGGTAACGCCAACAAAACAGACTGTAACAGGCCAGTACGTTACATATCAGTGACATCATTACTTTTTACCCAATATATAGTTACCATTACAAACTAGTAGCGTTCTGACTACAGTACAACATGGTATTCCCTGCAGTGCTGCTATGATTCTGGTACAGAGCTAACTGTACTCGTTGCAGTAAGGTATGGTGGTGCTGACAATTTCTTCTACAGTCCTGAGTAGCATATTTGCTCCAGTTATAGGGTATGGTAATCCTTACAGACTGTTGCGTTGCGTTTACTGAGCGATTACTGAGTAGCGTAGTAGACCCAGCAATTGTGCGTTGTAACCCTACCAATCTAAACTGTAGGGTTTACTGAGTAGAGTCGTAACCCCCGCAATAATGTGTTGTAACCCTAAATACCAGTTCTGTAGCGTTTACTGAGTATCTTGGCAGCCGTAGCAATGGTGTGTTGTAATCTTAAAAATCTGTTGTGTAGTGTTTACTGAGAAGCATAACTGACCCATCATTATCTATGGTAATTCCAACAACAGCTCCTAAAGCTTACTACAAAGCAGCAGCGGATATTGTTTAGTTCAACACAACATTGTAACATCACATTTTCAGACTATGCTTAAAACTGTTATTCATTATTGACACTTGAAATGCCACTATTTTTCACTTTAGTTTCGTGGCGATCATTCGTATATATGTTGGCGAATCCGCAATTAATCCCGATATACATATCGGACAATCGGACAATGACCACTGCCCCAAGTTAACTTCGTACAGCTAAGGTTTCAATGAGTACGATGCAGTCTAGATCTGGCCCTCCTATTATTGTGATGATTATGGCACGGTATCAGTCATAATATAAAACAAAATTAGCGAAAATTCAGAATACATTTTTATAGCTGAAGAGGTTCCTGAAGATAACAACAGATAGTACTAACATCGCAGTCGTCGGTTCATCTAACAATCCATGGCACTGTATTGGCTACCGTACGTGTTTGTTAACTTTTATAATGCTAGTTCTGTAATCTGAACAAAATCAAGTGGTTTCTCTAGCAGTGAACGGCGCTCTTGAAATTACTATATTTTTATTTGCTCCACTATACTGGTTCTGTAATCTCAACAGAATCAAATGGTTTCTCTGAAAGTCCACTGCGTTGTTGCGATTACTATTATGTTTGTTAACTCTACAGTACCAGTTCTGTAATCTCCACACATTCAGATGGTTCCTCTGCTCTGTTGCAACAACCATATATTTTTTCTTTTTTATCTCTACAATGCTACATCTGTCGTAATAAAAAGTAATCTGAAGGTGTCTTTAACAGTCCACGACCATTGTAACAAACATTTAAATATGTCAGTCCACGACACTGTTGTAGGTACCATCCATTTTCAGTAATTTTTCGAAGTTAATTTCTACAGAACATTTATTTGCAGCTACTAAACTGCTCCGTTGGGTTTACAATTTCATGTTCTGTTATCGTAACAATACACATTGTATTCACAACCATCCGTATAATTACCAGTACAGAACACATTGTTCTTGCTACAGAAAAGCTGGTTCCTATAGCAAAACATCAATGAGCAGTATTTATAAAAATCAGATAATTTGGATGGTGAAGTATTGCTGAACATTCGATTACTGGTACTAAAATTTGGTTGTCGCTACACTTAAATGCCATTACAGAACTGTTTGGTAAAACCATATCAAAATAGATTTATAAAGTCCTGTAATCACACCAACCACGTTAAAATAGCAGTTTTACCACGCATACCCCATTTGAAATAGAGGTCAAACTTACGCTTGAACCATCGTATTTAGCAGCACGTCATACGTAGCCAAAACGGCACTCACGTTGCAACTGTCTGGGAACAACTGTTTTCGTGTTAATGGCACACGAACATTTCACCTATAGAAATGTTATGGTGTGGTGTGTGGATAATACTTCCTGTAATCTGGAAGTAAACACAAGCGTGGCTGGTAGCGTCGTACGCTGAATAATTATCGTCAAAAACAGGCAGTAAATAAATACAATAATAAATGCGCTGCACAGAAGTTATACTGCGTGTTGATGGTACACTATAAGGCAATATGGTGGAAAAGAAGAAAAATGTATGTGCGAACTACAATACTCCATCGTTCTACGTGTAAGAATAATTACTGCTTACTATTGAAAGTGTGCCATTAGAGTCCATAAGTAAGTGTTAAGTTAATCGTCTTGATTTTGTTAACTACTTAATTGATTTAAGGAACATAGAAAACTAATTAACATATGTTAAAGAAAATGGGGACCTCAATTCAGAACAATGCTAACTCCAAAATTCAAGAATTAGCAACCAAAGATAATATATTTATTGTGTGCATTTATTTCTATGCGAAATATATTACTAATTACAGTCAAATATTTGTATTATCAATACTAACCAATTCAAGGTAGATAGAAATGTATACGAAAAAGATATTACCTATAATTGAATTTTTTACAGTTTGGAGTAATGATGGTTTGGAATTCAGGTCCCCAAATGTATTTTAGTGCCTGAAGTAAAAAATTGGAGCAATATATTACTGTATTATGTTTCAGGTTGGTCCGAAAGGTACTGTAAAATATATAATTTACTGTGCATGTAATATTTCAGCATCGATTGAGGAATCTGTGACAACTACTCAGCTGATATTGAATAAATAATTGTATAAATAGCGCTTCGCCTTATCGATGGAGATCGTTTATCGCGAACATTTTTTTGTAACAACATACCCTTGAAATCACTGTAGTTACTTGTGACATGTGTGCTTGGGTGTCGTACGTCGACCCCAACGAAACTGCCTGCTGACCAATAACAGGCATAAAATATTATAGCAACGGGATTCTTATTGGCTCAGTTAAATAAGGTAACAACTCCACTTACGAGCGAAAGCCAGTAATCGTTTCATTCATAAGCTGAACGTGAGTTTAAACCTAGCAAACAGTCAAGTTTTCCCGTGATAAACCATAATTTCTACTTAGTGATTGACCCATTTGAACATTTGTCTCAAACAGTACATGAATAAACTAATAGGTACGAAATATTTTTTCTTTTGAGAAAATGTAATGCTCTAAGAACAAAGTCACGCCGAATGAGGCTCGCTTCGCGTACTATGATGGCAGAAAATTTACTTGCCTTCTATGGTTTCCAAGTGACTCGCCAAGATGCCTCGCCGTCAAATACTTTGTAACAAGACATTTAGTTTATCTATGTGTAAGTCTTTTACCAGTATCCAATCGAACCTTCTCCGTTGCCGCCTTGACCGAAGAGTAAAGTTTAGCCTAATTAATTAATTTTAACATAACGAACATATCCTTAGACAGATTACTAGCTAATTTTTCTGGTCGCGCATTTCACTTTTGGAACATCTAAAACAAAACCATTAAGCACTTCAATAAACAAAGCTCTTACTGACCTGTAAGGCATTGAATAATAGCTGGTGTTCGAACTTCTTCACCCCTAAAATCTGCTGGAACATATCGTAGAGCTGCTCCTTCGATAGAATCAGTTCGCTGTTCAGAGACTGTTGTTGCATCCTGGAAGGTCGCTTTGAATCTTCATCACCTACTAGGAAAATGCTCATCACACTAATATCTTACAAATAATTTTCATTATCTGAATTAACTTTTCCTCTTATGAAATCCTCAGTTTGAAAATGTAGCAGGTTTGAATATATCACTGAAGCTGACAAGGCCAACATTTCGTTGAAACAACGCAGCAAAAGTTTAATGGTTTGATTGCGCTTTGCCTAGGAGTGACTAATACGGTAATACGTCAACTTGGCATAACTCCTTTAACCGTTGGAATGGCCGTACATGAAAATAACATCCAGTTGCTCCTGATTCGTATTTTTAGGTATCATCTGTCTGCTGTAAATTGTTTAAATTACGTTGTTTCATAGGATTATAGTCAGATCTATGTTACTGAAAACACGCAGCTCAGCAACCTCTGTGTCAAATGTTTTGAACAGTACTACTAGTCGCTAACTGCAGTGTATGAACAGATGTGAGAAAGAGCGGATTAGTCAGGCTAAGGTGTGCACAGCTGCCTCGTATTTACCGAAGGGAGAACAATTGCTTTCCTGTGCCAACGAATTCTAGCAAACGTGTTGTTCGTGCAAGCCTAAGTGTAATACATATGTTATTATCAGTTCTTGTTCATAGGTACATGTGACTGTTTATTCATACCAAGAATCAACTCACTCCGCTAGTAAAGACCTTTGCAACATTTCAAGTTACACTGTAAGTCTGAGTCATATGCTAATAATAGTTGTAATCATTGAAAAAAATTCATAAAAGGGATCTCCAGACATGACGGTGAATGTAATAAACCACAAGGAAGGCGATGACAATCTTCAACGTTGTTTATTGTGCCGTTTACATTGCCTGCGCAACAAGTCTGCGGTCGTTAACACAGGAATACAATATTTTTTGGGCAAACATTTGTCAATATATTACTTTACGATTACCTTGTCAGTGAAATAAAATTTTTAATCCAGCAAAATAGTATTGGGCGTTCGGCTGTTAATGTACGTCAGTCACGTGACGCTCGAACACCTTAAGTTTTATGCACCATGCCCATTTAACCAGGTGTTGTTGCCTATACAACCAGGAATTCGGATTTTAAGCCGGAAATAAAAAAGTCACTTTCAAGAATCTTGTGTAAGAAGAAGGCCTTTCAACGTCATTATTTTGGCAGCGGAACATTTTTAAATCGTTTCAAACTATTAGTCATGCATATCTACCTAGAATTTTATTGTTTGATCGTACGAACTTCATGGACAATCTACAATCACCAACTTTTTGCCTAAAACAGTTCTATTTAATATTATTTTTATTTGTAGGAATGTATTCGCAGAGTTTGTCAGAGTTTCTCGATTTAAATTAGCTTTCTTGTTACTCACACATAATTGTGTAAATCTAACCACGTACACATGCGCACATACGCATGCACATTGCAAATATACGTATATTATTTACGCACAATGCTACTAGTTACATACACGCTTACACAACTTTCTATTTACATATACATTCACCATACATGCATAACATAAATAAATATACTCATACGCATACACATGGATACACATAAATACACACATACCCACGTCAATGATACAGGAAGTATATGACTGGTTTCCTTGCGCAACTTTGACAGGTGCATTTTGAAGCCGATCGTCAAAAACTAAACAGTTTTGCTTTAAGCGACATTTTTAAATGCTGTCCAAATGATAATCTTTGTCTCTTAGCGTCTACAAAACGTGACATAAATAATAAAATGTTGCCAACAGTAACCAAGCAATACAAATTAAGTTAGTATAAAACTGGGTCGATTCTTACAAGTTATACTCCAAAAGTAAGTTAAACACCTCAAAATATTGAAGGTGATTTAATAACGCGCACATCATAGAGTTACTGAATTTTATTAAGACTTGTAAACTCAAGAATTCAAGAATAATTTTGAGATTTTTGACTACAATTTATATTATTTATGTCATGTTTTCACTGAATAAACTGATGGGTAAATAAGGTTTCCTCAAAAAGATTTTAAAAGTTCACAAATACCTTCACAATTTAAAATATCAAATTTTGACATTATACACAAAAGGTTTATAGCCTTCAGTTTACTTCCCGGTTATTTTTGCCAGGCTTTGTGAATAAAATAATTTTCTTTGGTCGTTGTGTAAATAATGGTGTATACAATGTTTAATTTACTGTAGTTTATGGTGGCTACATGAAACAGTATGGGCCTACGGGTTAGTAGTAGTGGCGTAGGAACGATTTTCAACTGCTCAATGAAAACCTTCACGTACGGATACGTATAGTTAAATAATGAATAATATTGAGTACAAAATAATTCTAACATAATAATTAGAATATTAGTCAATAACATTTTGAAATCAATGTAAAAATCTGTATTTAGATAGGTAATCCAAAACCTAAGCGCTGGAAATAAAGAACAATGAGTATTTATTGTTAGACGTTGGGAAAAAATAACAACGTGGAAATTCCGCAGATATTATATAATTTTAAGTGCATAGGGGATATATCATAATTTCGCTCCCCCCCCCCCTGGTTTCTACACCACTGATTAGTAGTTCTGCGGGTTTTCCTAAATAGCCTAGTTGCGGGACAAAAGTGGTTCGATAACACTTCACGTGGTGTATAAGACATTGTTTTACATAAAACTGTTTACGTTAGTTATAATGTGTTTATAAAATTAATTAAAATATATTTAACATTTAAAAAAATTACATGTTTTCAAACAATATGACATTTAGAATATTTCGTGAGAATTTTTCAAGTGTTATATTCTAAACATATAGAAAATCTATTAATAACACTCCATTATAGGTAAAACAACTTTCTTAAGAAATCCATTTGTATTTCTTCTTGTGGTTTTTCCTGATAATCCATACTTTATGTTAAATTAACAAAATATATCGTAACAGTTGAGTAACTGGTAGAATACGTAATATATTTTAGTACAATTTTTGTTAAATAAACATTTGTCTTACAACTTCATACCTTTAAATATGCAGTCGAATTTAGCCATCCACGACGTAAGGACTGTTTCTTTGCTGAGGCCATCGATTTCTGGTAAAGATCTGAAATGTAAAAAAAATGTTCTTAAATATTTAGAAAAGTTACAATAATTGTACTTAAATTCTGAACAATCTATGAATATCTCTTGGTATTTAATCTATGCCCAAAAATATTTCCTTTGCTCTGATTATTTCCTTACATTTTGTAACTCGCATAGTATTATTTTCTCGAAAACCACACGTTTATAAAAAAATTATATTTGTAGGATACGAAATCCATTGTTTGCTGATTTCAACTATGGATGATCTTTAAAGAGTTGTGCGATGTGAGGGCATGACTGGATGTGGTTTTTGGAAATTTATATTCGTTGTCATGCACATTTCTGGCAAAGGAAACTAATGAGGGCAGGAAAACAAAAATAAGCATAGTGAACAAGATACATACACAACATAACATTGCATAAATAAAATCGGTTCAAATATGGTTGTCATTGTTACATTAGGCCTGAGTCCATTCACGGAATTTTATGCTGTGTAAATATCCTGTTGACTGAAGCAAACTCTGCTAATTGATGTTTTCCCACCCTATTTAGTTTTGACAGACATCTTCATCGCAATGGAGTATGTCCGAAAAACTTCATCCAGTTGTATGTTGAATGATTATATTTAGTTAACTTCCAATAACTTAAACTGAAGAGCAATTAATGATGTTACAAATACAACCTTTAGATAATTTAAATTAAATAACTCACAACAAAGATGAGTTAGCAGTTTTAAAATCTTCTTGTGTGCTGTAAAACTCAGGTACCATCAAACTACATAAGCCATCGTTATTATGTTGGAATCACAGACACGACGTGAAGGGTGCGACGCGAATAAAATATCTGCCAGCTAGTTAGTGTCACGAATTCTATGGCGTCCGCGAGACAAAAATCGCGGAAATAACAAAGCTGAGAAACGGAATAAAATTTTTCGTGCCAAAATGTTGGCGACATTATTGAGTTAATAGTAGTCAACATTCCATTGTTCACTTTACGAGGATTTTGTGTATACCAGTATAAGGATATCATAACCTTTTGAAGCAGACGTGTACAGTGACTTTATTTTCATAGGTGGAAATTCCAGAAATGCATTACAAACAAACGGAAAAATAATAAAATATTGTTTACTTGAATGACTGCCGTAAAGTATGTAGTGGCAACGAGCTATTTACATGTAATATATATTTTTGTTGTATTTTTTTTTGCGCGACAGCCATATTAGTGTTCCCAATATCGAGAATGTTCAAGTTCGCATCGCCCACTTCGCGTCACATCCATCATGAAATTTTTACTCCAGCGTAACTTGACTGTTCGTAATGTGTATAATGCAATCACTGAACGCGATGAATAAGTGAGAATGTTTAAATCAGCACTTAAGGGCGTTGCAGTGGGGAAAAATCATATTTTTTTATTTGTATAAAATATGGTTATTTTGGTAGATCTTAAATCAGAATACATTTTAACTCCGACGAAAAAAAAAATAGCACAACAAGTTTATCCGTTAATGACATTTCAATGTCAAAATTTGCATATATATTTTTTTCATACAAAACTTGAAAACCAGAAAACATAATAAAATGGAGAATGTCACACCAAAACTACATGTCACGGTCTACGGCTTGGGGCATATAAAACCCATTATAAAATAACTTTGTATTTAAAAATTTCTAAAAAAACTGAGTATTTGCACGTTTTCGAATTATTTTTAATACAATTGTTTTAAAATGGGTTTTTACACACTTCAAGCAGTAATTCGGTACATGTAGTTATAATGTGAATTATTTCATTTCATAATGTTAACTGGTTTTCAAGTTTTGTTTGAAGTAAACATTTGTAAATATTGACTTTGAAATGCTGTTATGGGAAAACAGCCTATGTTTATTTTTGTAAGAGGGAAATGTACTCCCAAGTAACGTCTATAAATCATATTTAGAAGTTTCTTATTACAACTTTATCAAATAATGATGCTTACTAAAATTTAACCAAATTGAAATGACTGGATTCAGGTACGTGATTTTACGTCATTGTCAGCCTGTAGAAAAATTTAATCACAACATCCACTCTACACCTATTAGGTTTCATGTAAAGGAGCAGACCGTCTGGGATAAAACCCTATTTTGCTTACAGTTGTATTTTTAAAATGCCCATCGTAAGATTCATAACTCCACACACAATCTGCATTTGTTCACCCACACGACCGGAAAAAGAAATCTTAAATCCCAGTCCCTTTAAGATTTTTCTCTCTGCTTGTACAAACGCTGTTTTGATGCTGGAAAATATTTTTCAGATATTTAGTTTGATAAGATGTATTTAGAGAAATGTAAGAAAATCAATGTGTCTGTGTGTGTTATTTGAGCATACCCCAGAAGCAACGTTGCTGATAAGAAAATGGCTATTACAACTTATAAAAATCACCACATTACGCAATTACGCATATGATACCTTGAAACTAAGTGGGCAAGAATATATATAACCAATATGCTAATGCAAACTTGAGTGAAATCTACTGTAATGAGATTACAGATGACAATGTTCATTTTATTTTTACTCTCTTTTTACTCTGTTAATTTACTTTATGTAAAGGAAATGTGTAAGTTAATGTTACTAATCAGTGATGAGACTTTTAATTTCAGAGAAATATTATAATAATTTTATCAAATTATAAAAGCCCCTTAGGTGTTTGCTAACCTGATGATCAAAATTTGACTTAATTTTAATAAGCATAATTTTATTTGGAATTTTAATGGCTATAATTTTAGCTATGCCATGACTGGAGGTACTGGAATATTCAGCAGAATATACAGTTGAGGAATTTTAACCAGTACCACAGGAGTTTGCTTGCTCCGAGCATAGAGAGTTTTTCAAATTCCTCTTTGATTATTGTTTGAAGTAACGCTATCAGCGGCGTCCTTTTAGCTTCTTCCCGACTCCCACACGAGCGAGACGTATGCGGTAGGCGATTTTCTGTGACGCCTGTTCCTGCCGCCGTCGTAATTTGAGGGCTTGAAGGAGCCGAGTCATAAAATAGGGAGCTATACTATTAAAAGTATTAAGCCATTTTAAGAAGAAGCTATGTTTTGCCCAGTTCTTTTCTGAGAGTTTGTAGTGGGCGTCAAGCCATCGTGGGATACGAACTGTAAGACTGACGCTGACTATCTCTATTTTTTTATCCCTGTTTTGTAACTCAGTTTTGTTGAACTGAAAAATGTGTAAAACTTATAAAAGTTTTTAGCCTCCGGGACTGTTTGAACTATTTTTGTTCCACGGTACTTATTTTGACCAAATTTGTCTCAGGAAATGTCTAAATTTTATCTAAAATGTTTGGAAATTCTACTAACAAATTGCGAGACTGAATTTAATTTTGATACGTCACCCTGTAGCCTATCCAGTGGTTCTTTGTGTGATATCTCACGCCTACCACTGGATTAACTAGTCGAGCAAACTCATTAGTTTTTGAGCTGAATTTCGAACCTACTGATTTTATTTTGTAACTCCAGAACACGTAATTTATGTATGTGACGTTTGCTATTTTTTTTTGGAAGTTTATAGAGTATGTCAGTGATATGTGTGGAGAGAGTAATTTTTCATACTAAATAACACAGCAGCCTGTATTGGGATAGCGCCTATTTTCTTTTCATTCAAATTCACTTTAAATTAATCAGGATTATCTCAATTACAATAGTTTTTAATGAGTGTTATTTGTAAAATGATTTGGCCGTCTCAGTGTCTTCTAGTAATTTTTATATTTTATTTGCAAGTGCTATATGTGTATGTGTCACGTGGATAACGTCCACGTAAGATTTGTTGTGTCACACGCATCTGAGTTAGTTTCCACTTACCAGCGTTCCACACTATCATCTCTAGTACACACTGTGAAAAAAATGTTGTTGGTGCAAACAAAATTTGTTTGAATCAACCAAATCATTTGTTTGTATAGGGCCAAAGAAATATTTGTTTGCTCGTACCAATTTATTTTGTTCCCTTGATGTGTTTGAGGCAAATACATGAATTTTGTTAGCAGTACCAAATATTTAGTTGGTCATAAAAATATTTTGTTGGCCATATCAAATGCACATGCAATATTTTAAGAACTAAAAAAATTATATTTTATAAATTTGAAAAATTTCTGAAATGTTAAGAACTAAAAAAAAAAAAAAAATTGGGGCGTGCAGGGATTTGATCCATTATCTCTTCACTTAACATTTTCAATTCATGACCTAACCAGATAAGCTACGAGTGCTTCCATGACAACGAGATTGTTATTTGTATAGGAACAGTTAGGTCGTGCACCGCAGCACAAATAACGAGTCATGCAGCTGCGGAGTTTTTCAAAGTTTACAGCATTTTCATTTGTGATCAATCGAATTAGGTACTTTGAAATAGTTACAGCTAAAATTAATATACCAGAATTATGCTGATTAACAGTTTAGACGTCCTACTTGTCGCACAAACTTATATTTTGAATGTTGATGTATACGGTGTTCGCCATCTTATCGCTTACGCTCGCCAGCCTGCCATCTTCCACAAGTCAACTAAATGTATTTAGCTTCGCCAATAAAATCGGGAAAAAAAATTGTTTGTTCAAAGCACTTCACTTATAACTAACAATATTATTTTGTTGGCGAGTTGTAACGAGTTGTTTGTTTACACAAATTATTTATTCGACGTCCTGTAGTAACCAAATATACGTTTGGCACAAACAAAGTGCGTTTAAATGAATAATTTGGTCGAGGGAAATAATTGAATTTATTTGGAGGACTCTAAGCTTGGTCTTACCACCAAAATATTGTTTAGCTGAAGCAAACATCGCCCAAACAAATATATATAGTATAATGAAACAATTCTTTCTCTCAGTGCACATTACACAACCACAACATTTACCTTCACATCATCATTACAGTACACTACGTATACTATTACCTGCCAAAACCAGGAACCATTAAAATTACATTGCTATTGCTCATTCAGGATAAAGTGAGCACTTACGAAGACTATCTTGTCTAAAATAACAGTGTACAAATATTACTTTATGTGTCCTCCGACGTTAAGTTTTAAGTTCAGTACGTTCTTATACACTTGGATTGTTACTTATGGTGTTTCGTTGTTACTAGAAATCGACACGAAACTACAAATTATCTGAAGGGAAAATGTAACTAGGGTTTCAAAATGTTCACCTTATCGAGAACCACCTAGAGTGATGAGAGATTTTGGTCAGCGCTTAGCAGCGGGGTCTTTGGCGCTTGTGGGAGGTGACATGGGGTGGGTGTGGGGCGGCGCCAGGGGGGTGTGAGGGAAACGGGAGATCCCCGAGAAGACCCGCCAACCAGCGGCATCGTCCGGCACGATTCCCACATACGAAAGTCCGGGGACCGGCCCCGCCGGGAATCGAGCCCGAATTGCCTTGATGGGAGGCAAGAAGTCTGACCCCTCGACCACCACGGCCCCGAACCACCTAGCTGTAAATAATAATGTGTGCTTTGAACATGATGTGCGCCAGCTCGTTTTGGCGTGTGCGCAACTATTAGAAGGGGAAATTCTCAGTACGTTGGCTAGGACGTGGATGGCCATAGTGAACGCCACGTTCGTTACATCTGCAAGCGCTCGACTAATTGAAGGGCTGTGATGCTCAGGGGTGTAAGTGCATTTTCATGAAACATGAGTTTAGTGCATATTTTGGTAGTTAAAATGTACAGTTAATAATTTTATGGCCGAGAGGTATGTCTGAGACAATCTCGTGGGCAATAATTTGGTGGTGTTTTACAAATACAGCTGTCATAAAATATGCTGTTAGTGTGAGAAGCTAAGATGTTATGAACATCACTTGTAACCTTTGGTATCTAAGCTCTTCAACTGTGGGGCTAACGGGTTCACATGACTTGTTGGCCGGATTTCCGTCGTCGCTGGCCACATCGCTATTTACCCGCATGGGTCAGTCAATAACACGTAGGTGCACTCTGAGTGTAGACGCAATGGTGTACATTTTGAGCAGTATTACAAGAATGTTTACTGGGTTCAAAGAATAACACACCTTCGCCCGTAGTCATGTCAATACGTGTTACACATTTTGTTCATCTCATTATATGTTTACGTATACATAGTTGGCAATAAACGTATAGAACATAATTTTAAAAACTAGTAATTTGACTCGTGTATCTTGCTGTCGTCGTTAATAACACGAGCTAACGTATGATGGTTGCTAGCACGTCTGACCCCTGACGCGTACACATTTTGCAATAAATGTATAGAGAATTTTGCTTAACATGCTAGTATTCTCGCACACCTTTCCAACTTTGTCATATCCATATATTTTCCTGCCCACTAGTTTAAGAACAGTAAAACTTTGTGTTGTAATTGATATGGGTAACTACTGAATAATTATATTTTCCAGTTTGTTGTTAAAAATGCCTCGTTAACGAAACCCATTAAGAAACTGTTACATGAACTTACGCCGCGAAGTATTGACGCCTGCAACTTAATTAGAAGGTTCTCAGAGGCCGTATACCACTAAAGCGTGTCGCACCGGCGGCGAAGCAGAGGTTGGTTGTTTGATTCCAGTTCCTAGTAGGCTACGACATTAAGGGGCGCCGTGTCGGATAAACCAGTGTTTCAGATGCTATGTTTAGTTCAAAATATTCATTATCTTACGTCTCTATGCGTATAAATGTGCTACGTAAAACCATATACAAGTATTTAAGTAAGTTAACTTCGTTCAAAACACAACAAGAATGTTGGTGGAACTTGACAATTCTTCGTACGGCGTTGCCAATTGTGGCGCTGATGTCGCAGGTCACCTCCTTAACTAACAGTGTTACAAGTTCAGTGAAATTTACAAAATTAATGTAACGGTGGCTGTTCTAACATAAGTATATATGCATACATATACCCCTAAATACACATTTGTGAAAAAATATGACATGCATATTCATAACTCTAGAAATGCAGTACTATTAAGATAAGATACACAGTAATTCATATAATAATAAGTGTCAATATTGAATTGATAAAAATCTTTATAATTAATTTTTAGTATTATATACTAACGAATAGGTTAAAATACAAACCCCGCGAAAGTAGACTCATTATAACATCAAAACTACACTCTAGCAGATATAATTTACATAATTGATGAAAACAACTATTAGTCATAACGTGCATACGAATTAAGGCTCGGTTTCAGTAGCCGTATTGACTTTCATTATGCTTTGCTTTTTTTTTTTAATTCTGAGAAGAAAAATGTTAAATCGGTGACTATGCCGCAAATTACATTTAACTTGAGCTACAATACAAGCATAGCATTAGTGCTAGTAATCCATAGTTAGGTCGCAATTTGTCGGGCAAATTACGAATTTAAAAAAATTTTCCACACACATTGCGGCGTAATTATAAGTTAACAGCTAAATCGTAAGGTCTGTACTGTAGCAAATTGTAAATAGAGCTTGAGGTTTAATCGAATATTTAACAGTTTTTTCCTTAGAATTCCAAAAAAGCGAAAAGTAATAAAATGCAATACGGCGACTGAAACCGAGCCTTAATTATTGTTTATTAAGAGACTTTCATGTAGGCACACACATGTATATATATATATATATATATATATATATATATATATATATATATATGTGTGTGTGTGTGTGTGTGTGTGATGTGTGTGTGTGTGTGTGTGTTTTTGTTTCTCGCTTTGAGTTATTTCATGCAATCAGTTATTCTAATCATTATTTTAGTTTAAAAAATATTACTCAAAGTTTTAAAATATTTTTAACTTAGTACCAGTTCCATATCCAAGTGTATCTCAGAATTATAAATATTTACTTATTCCGGTTTATTTATCAAAGTTTTCAAATCAATATGCAGGATTTAATAATTTACGAAAATTACTGTAATTTTTAAATTCTTTTTAGCATAGTATTTCTCTGCCTGGTTCTGAGTATTTTGCTCTGTTTGTACTTGGTGACATATCTGCTCTAGATGTACAGTTAGTACATGTATTGTTTCTTACATTAAAATTTTGGTTTTATTATATTTTTTGGATCAAACTGTCTATGCAATAAGCTGTAGTATGTAATATGTAACAGTTCATAATTTTTAAAAGAAAAATTTTATGATAATTTTCAGTGAAAAAAAAACTCTTTGCTGTTTACATAGGCATATATCATACCTAATAATAGAAATGTTGTCAGAACTATAATGACGTTTAATTAAGTGCAGTAAGTTTGCATTTGTAAGGTATTATAATTTTTTAACCAGGCATCATTTTTATAAATGTATTTCTTACGTACAATTCAAATTATCTGCGGTTTCAGTATTTTTATAAACAAATCTCGTACCTCTACACTCAATCCAATTGTAATGATAAATACCATTAAATAAAATTTTAAGCAGAATTGTGTAAACAGTTTTAGTGAAATATAGGTGTCATTCAGTTAATGATGTTTATAAGAAATAAACTTCAATTATTTATGTTTCCCTAAACATAATACGAAGATAATGCGTAACGCATTCATGAACAATTTGAAAAATATTGGTTTCTATTAAATAACAAATTTAAAAATTAAATTATCGTTACTCCATTAATATTTATTATTTGACTAACTCTTATCACGCTATAATCACTAAACATAATTCTTTAAAGACGTAGTTTATCTAGATATTTATGTAAGTCAATATTTATTTACACTAATATTTTATAAACGACATTATTTTCATAATTCATCGTTTGTGAATTGCTTACTACCTGGTCCTAAAATTAATATCCAGGAGTATGTCAGTGAAAATACTCTAATATATGTACTGCAGAAAATTTCGTCTCTGCAATCTGGATTTTAAAAAATAACACCAGGTGTCAATAGGTTTTTAACTATTGTGGTCATGTGACAAGGAGGTCGGACCAAAATTAGTTTACGCCACCATCCAGCATGACTCAGGTTATACCTGCTATTTTAAAAAGAAAATAATAAGTATATTTAGAAACAGATAATATACGTGTTAAAATTCTAAGTACATGTTAAATTATTCCTTAGTTACTCATCACCCAGACAAAATATCTACTCTGTCAATATGTAACAAATATTTACTTATTATTGTGTAAAGTTTTTTCTCAGATTCAAATGATTGTAAGAATCCCGATTCCTACATTATAAATAGACCATATCTGAATTAAAACTGTTTTTTATCTGATTTGTTTTGTAAATTTTGCTTTACATATGTACTTAGTATGAATTAAAAATATTATTATAGTGTGTGTATATTTAAGTGTTTATAACGCTTTTAAATATAGAGTCAGTAACCCTAAAATTTGTCACACACAAACTTCGCACAAAAATACAAATAATATTGTGTTAGTAATTTTATGTACAACACATGAAAAAGTTCAATGATACAGTAAAACAACTTATATTATTTTCAAGGATTGCGGAAGATTTTATTCCAAACATTAAACACAATCAATGGTTCAATTAATGTCATTTATATAAAAATAGTATTCATACTGTTCAGTAATATTAAAATCAATCAATGTACTTTATTGAGGCAATCTTTTTATGTTAGTATTTTTACAACCGTTTGAACGTGAAATTGGTCAAAACTACAGAACGCATTTCGAATTCGATGTTTAGAACTCACTTCTTCTTTTATGCTATTCAAAATTTAATTTTGCATAAAGAAACAATGTCCAAACGACTGCAGAATAACTTGTTTTTGAACATCTATGTGCTATACCAGGCAAACAGCTTACGTAAAAAGTTTATAAAAATATTTTTCTCAATTTATGACCTAACTTACAATAGCATGAACAACTATAATTTGTATTTTATAGAAGAGTAATTAATAACCACGTTTAGATAACTACAACTAACTTAAAAAATAGTACAAATAATTCATTTCTGCACATTTTATACCAAAAAAATTGTTTGTCTCATAAACACTAACTACAACATTCAACACTGAAACCTTACAACGCAAGTAGTCAAACCACGGCCCATGCACCAAACGCAATTCTTCGAAACATATTTTTTACTAATTTTATCAATCTATGAACTCATGTATTATATACTTAGTATGGACCCGACATTTAAGTTCTTTGTTCATTTCAAGTGAATTTTTCAATGTCTTCAATTATTGGTGACATTTTAGATCTTGCGAACAATTTGATCAATTCAAGCCAAATTTTATTTTGATATTTCATTTCATAAATATTGATTTTAAGTGGGGTTGTTTGAGTGGTTTTGATACTTTTAAGGTAGAATGACAGGAGTAAATAAAAATCTGTGTTAATTATTAGACAACTACTGGATTGTAACAAAATCTATTATTTCGACTTTTCATCATCTTAACTTTGACTATGCAACCTTTAGCTTTTGGAAGTACAAAATTTACTAAGGTGCGTTGACATAAATGAATGTATTATGTCATGTTACTTGGTGTACGTGAAGTAATGCATTTTTCTGGATTAATTTGCTACGACATTGAGGAAAGTAAGCTTAATAGTTATGCTGGCAAAATCTTTTGTACGGCGTGTAAGCTAAGAGACCATTTACGAAAAAAAAATTCCCAATTTTACTATTTAAACAGTTGTAACTATCCCCAAGTTTGCTACTTAGTCTGCAGAGCAGAGTCCTCTAATGTTTTCTTATTGCTATCGAACCTAATATTTACAGTTTTCTCACAAATTTAGGCTTTATGAAATTAATTAGTGTGGTATAAATCTTTGGAATGCCGATGTCCTCAGATGTTTGGCTTCCGGTCTCCTGATTTCAACTCGGACAGTCTTGGCACATTCTTCGTTGTCTGTTTCCATGGCGTAAGACTTCGCCCTTTTAAACACTTTTTCCAACATCGTTGTCTTGTTAACGTGCATTTGTGAGTTCTAGCAATTTTTTGTACTCGTGCATATATGTGCCGTTATAGTCTTTACGTACGTTGCGATAAAATTATTGATATAGGCCTGAATTATCGAGTATTGCATAATCTCAGACTTAGAAATGATCGTCAGGCAGTAATCTTATTTCCTTGGCACCTAGAATCAACTTATCAATGCTTCTATTCACACCATATGTCGTAACATTATTGTATGATATGTAGGATCTTACGTACCGAAAAACCAGTGCATTGGATTCAAGTCCCTCTCGTTTGTGATTATTTTTAGATTATCAGCTTCTGATCCAGTCCTTTGTCACGACCGTTGATTGCTTAATCACATTTCCCATTATTCGTTGTCCCAACCTTTACATAGTCTTCGTTTTTTCCATCCTAGATTTCAGTCATTGTATTACAGAATTATCTTTTGATTTTATCACAAATAGACAACTGGATATTTCCTTAAAAATGTCTTCATTTATTGGTTTACACGAAAGTCTGATTCTTTCAGCGAGCAGATATGTCAAACGAACCGACTGCATCGTATGATGTACACTGTTAGAAAAAATTTCCGTGAAATTACGTAAAAGGACTGGCAAAAAATTATCCAGAAATCTTCGTAAAGTAACGGACACCAGTTTTTCTTGATAACGGAACCCTCCACAAAATTACGGACAATCCGTTTTCTGCAAAAATATTAATTTTATTTTATCTACTGGCACTCCATTTTCCAGAAATTCAACATTTACTTATTACCTATGATATCTCGAGAATCTTGCACACTATTCAGTTAAATGAAAATTTTTCTTATTTGCTGGGATTCGAACCCACGACCTTATAATTGCCAGGCAGAAGCTCTAACCACTGTACCAAAGTGACAATTTACAGGCTTGTGAGTTCCATGCAGTGGTAAGATATAAACTTTATGAGAGGCAACACTTGTATTTGACATCTTTATTTTAGAGAACTTTATTAATTACACTATGAGAAAAAAATTTTATTCTGTAGAAATAAATAACTTTAAAGGTACATAAACCCTAGCGCGAAGCACAGAGAGCAGAAGCGATTTTTTTTTCAGCTGTGTTGAAGCAAGGAGAATACAAGATGTGTATGGCCATTGAGTGGGGTAGGCTAGAAGGGTATGTTCTAAGGAAAGGGAGGGGGCAGGAGAGGCTACAGGGGATGCTTTAAGACAGGACAGTGGTATATCATAAGGAGAGGAGGGTTATGACAGGGAGGGGGTATACCATAAGGGTAGAGGCAGGCTAATACAAGCATAGTGTGCAGGAGAGGGGGCAGACATCCACTTCCCCCTTATGGTGTTTATGCATAACTTGTACCAAAACGGGATGTCCCCTCACTTCCCCTCCCCCTCTATCCCTTGCCCAGCCCCTTCTAGGGCGGGGCTTAAGCCCTCAGCCAATCACAGACCTCATGGCACTTAGGTGATATTCGCACCGAAAGACCCCAACAACCAATCCCAGCCTAGGACACGTCCCCTAATGGCTCTGTAGCCCAATAGCAGCACCCGGGGGAGAGGTGGACAATTGCTATTCAAATGCACCTGATGCCGGTTTTGCTCCCAGTTGGGCCGAAGCGCCCACGCTGTCACTACTCTGAACACTTCCGTCACTTACTGGACTGTTTAGCCCTTTGTCCATGCGCGATACGAGTCCTTGTTTGTATTGCTCTTCTCTTCGCGGCAAAGTGTGGACAACCAGGAAGCAGAACTTAACTTAGCTTGTCTTGTCTTCTTTTCGCTTAGTACCACTGTGCGTGCACATTAACTCCAGGATTCATGGTGATTATTAATACCACGTTTTTTTTTTTAAGAAACACAGTTCAATAAGCTTTAAAATTGCAGAAACATAGATCCATGAATTTATGGAAAGTTACGGACAAACATCAGTAAACTGGTAATACGGACAAATTTCCGTAAACACGGAAGCCACTTCCGTAAATTTACGGTACTTTCCTGTAAATATTTCCGTGAATTTACGGAAATTTTTAACAGTGTAGTTACTTGCAATGTCCGACTTTGTACTGACCAACACAACACCCGCAGAATTATCTGTTGTGTGAGATTCTGAAATACTTCTTCCGAGTATCTCTAGATGATCGTTGAAAAATCCAAACGCTCCCATAATTATCCTACATCATTTTTGTCACCAGCCGAGAAGTCTGAGTATTGACTACATGTATAAATATACTGTACACTTTTACCAATTTCCTCTGCCATGTCATTAAGAATTTCAATGACCTCTCGTTGAAAACCATTATTCACATTTCGGTCTTCACTCCGAACTGTGGAATACAGTTTCGAATAATATTTTCTGTACCTTCAATTAAATATAAATCGTTTTAATACATTCCATTGTTTTATTCTTTGATGTAATGCATAACAGCCAAATGTTGATAACGTTTCGGATTCTGCAACATTTCCAATTACTCTTACGGGCACCGCCTAACCCGTGCATTAGAGGCACAACAGCAACTGAGCCGTAAGTGCGACCTTGAAGAGCTCATTAATTTCCGCATCGCCACTACGAGACAAGCACTTAACTATTGTGCAAGATTACCGCCGATCCATTTTTACTAAGGGACATTAAGCGGTGTCCACATAATTTTATTGGTGAAAAGTCTGTAGCAAATTTCAGTACACATCTTTGTCTGAGTTCCACGTACATCCAGTTAGTAAATTTTGAAGAATGGGAGTTTAAAAAGTCAGTTTTTAGCTACGCTGGGAGCTCAGAACCAATGTTTTTTTTAATGCACATGGTGCCTTAACAATGACATTCCGACCTTGTTTGAAGTGTGCTTTCTTTTTGTCCGTTGGCACAACAGGCTCATTTGGAATAGTTTCGAGAAACCTTCTTATGAACACTTTGAAATGCATTTTAAGTGCGTGGAAGGCAGCGCCCTTAAACCAGAATCACCAGTCCCATCGCTCCTCATTATCATACTATCAGCCTTGTCGTATTTGATAAGATGCTGCTGTAGGCTTTCTGTCCAAATTTCGATACGCTATAATAAATTGTCAATGATCGACGATAAACTGATCGAGCCCTTGTCAACACTTCCCATTAAATAGAAGTCAATAATTTGCCACCGCCAGACATCCAAACATGTATTTCCTACACTCCCAACACAAATATTTGAATTTGCCAAATATAACATATGTGCAAACATGGTAGTCATTAATTTTCTTTCGGTACGATAGAACACCAGCAAGTAAGCACTGTCGCAAATCAGTTGTAAATAATTAACGAACAAGTCTGGTACAAGTTAGCACAGTCCACTCCTGCGTGTCTCCCAATGCCCAAGTCTTGCTACAATTTGACGGACTCACAACAATTCATCTGAGAATCAGGAGCAAAGCACCCATGGAATAAATGGAAGCATTGCTGCGCTAACAATCTCCATTTCTTATTAGCCGTGGAAGCAGTTGTGTCCTCTGCTTCCAGGACTCTTAGTCGTCCGTGCCCTAGAGCTATTGCAGCTGAAGAATGTTTCGGAGGGGTGCG
Source organism: Medauroidea extradentata (assembly GCA_003012365.1). NCBI lineage: Eukaryota > Metazoa > Arthropoda > Insecta > Phasmatodea > Phasmatidae > Medauroidea > Medauroidea extradentata. Next base: position 32,819 of record PNEQ01019451.1, read on the forward strand.
ATGGTCTGTAACAGACCCAAGTTGTAGCGGGGATGGAAACAACCGAGTGACTTGCTTACCACAGGAGACCAGCCGAATAACGTCACCGAACTTGTACGAAGGAATACAAATATCAAATGTTTTGTCTGGTTTTCTAGTTGAATTTGTGAACAAGAGACGTTCAGATTCGCGTGCGCGTGTGGCGATATTTCTATACCGTACGTAAATATATTTTTTTTGTCAGGCAAGCATAGTGTAATGTTTTGGTAATAAATTTATTATGTTTTATTTATTCCTTTCTGCGTATTTCTTCATCTTCCTGAAAAGTAAGTGAACGTGAGTGTATTTTTGTCCAGTATGTGTAATTGCCTGGTTCGTCTTGTGTGTTTCTGAGGAAAAATGCCTCTTAATCGACTTCATTACTTATTTTAACGCACGTAAAGTTCTGATAGTTAAAACATTTGAAACATAAGTAAATGAATCAATAGTAATTGAAGTACAATATATTTAATATTGCGTTAGCGTTTGATATCATTTTAAGTGTTTTATAACGATATTGTTCAATCTCACACCTGAAACTGTTCGGGGTATTTGAAACTTGTAATTAACGTAGCTGACAGAATGACACTAAAAGTATAACTTGCGGAGAGTGTCTGTAGCAGCAGTTTTAATGGAATATATTATTTAATGTGCTTCCCACTTTATTCCAATTAAGAAGGATGGTGTATTGCGTTCGAAACAAGTGGATGTAAACTTATTATATTCAACTAATATTTGGTAATAAGTGTCTGGACAAACTTAACAGTTTGGACGATGTTTAGCAAGGCCCTATGTGAGAAATTGATCGTAAGTGTAAAACTTAATTATGTATCAAAAATTTCATTCTGAAGTTAAACTGGATATATATTCAGCAATGTTAAAACAACTACTGAACATAAGATATGAATCAGAATTTATTTGTAGTCTGCAGGTTAACAGTACGTTAACAGTAGACTATGCCAGGTACATAACTGTAAATAAAACAGTACATAATACATTCACTCATCTAACAATACCTTACATTTCAGCAGCAATAGGCTGCAGTTAAACAGTCCACTTACGAAAACAAAACAGTGTGTGTGATATTTAATGCTAGTTTTTGACGTACACCATGACTCATTGGGCGTAAGAAACTTCAATACCTATGCTGTTGGTCGTGTTTATTATCCTACTGCAAAAATAATGTGATTGCTGATCTGTTTTTAGTGTCTCACTGCTGCTTAGCACGTTAAGTAATAAAATTTTATCTCTTGTTTGGTATTTAACAATCCATAGCAAATAATGTGTGGTTTCGTTAAGTTAAATAAAAATATCTTACTTCCCTTTAATAAACCACTTCGTATCAGAAATACAATTTTCCGTTACGAATTCATCTAGAATCATTAGGAAATTCCATAGTCCTTTTGGTAAATATAAACTAGAGCTAACAGACAATGATGTGCAAAGTATTATATTGAAGTCTGCAGAAACCTGCAGGGATAATAAGATATTTCAGGCCAGAGCTTTTACAACTTTCATGCGGAAGTAGCGAGTAGGAACATAAAATTGTGACTGATGGGCTCTTGGGTAAACTAGTTGGTCTATTTGATGCTGCTGGTAGCATTATATGTGCAGTTAACACTACATTATATGAAGAAAAATGTTTATCTGTGGCTCAGTTACACAATGCTAAAAATGGAAGACATAGCAATAAGGACAAAACATTGCCAAGGTCTTATCAGTGTCCATATTCTCTATACATAGGGAGAGAAAGCATTGATGCGGGAAACGAACATACAATCTCAGCCAAGAAGACTGACCACGAATGTCTCAGGAACATTATGCAGACAAAATTGAAATAACACATTTCAGTATATATGTATATATAAGTGTATATGAAAGATAAATTGCCACAAGGACCCAAAAGTAATAAATGTGCTATTGCTAATCTAGATACCGTTAAAGGTCCAAGCACTCACTAGAAGACTTACAAAATTGTAGAACAGCTGAGTTTTACGATAGTTTCGGCAATTTGAGTTATTTAATTGAACAGTATAAATACCTTGACAACATTACACTACCATACAATCATGAAACAGACATAAAAAATACATGGAAATGTGGACACTGGTGCCTTCAGTATCTTGTGCGCCTTAGCAAATAAAAGTATCCGACAGCAAATACAAATCGTTATTATATATTTATCTTTAGCCTTTTTTAAATAAACTCTAATCTTGATAGAGTGGCACCCAAAGTGAAAGCACCGTAGTTTATCTGTATATCAGTACAACAGCATAGCCACAAATACTTCCACCAGAGTTCTGTATACTAGCTGTCTGATAGTGACGCAGATGAAAATAATGAATGCTGATGCTAAATGGGCAGATAAGCATGATTGTGTGGCAGAACACACGAGGAAGTGAACAAAAGGACAAACCCGGCAGATTTTAGTGGGGTGACAGGAGTATGGCCGATACAACATATATGGCAGTGAATAGAAGCGAAGTAAGCACAGAAGAAGCAGAGATACATAGCTACAATAAAACTAGTTCAATATAGATATATAACGTAAAAGTAACATATGAAGTGCCACAGAAAATAATGGAAGAGAATCAGAAAATTGTGCAATAAAATCGAGAGATGAGTGAAAATATGGTTGCATCAATAAATGAAAGTGTTGTATCAGTAAAAAAATGTGTTGCTTCGATAAATGAAAGTGTTAAATCAATCAATTAATAAACAGGTATACTAGTTTGGACCAGAGATTCACAACGAATTAAAAGCCATGAAATATGAAGTGCAAGAGGAAGTACGGATGACTCACCAGGAAATACAAGATAAGCTTACAAAGAGGACTTAACGCAAGTTAGGACATAATTACTGTCAGTTGCTAAGATATAATCATGATGTTCAAGGTAGTGTAAAAAAGGTGGCAAATGAAGTAGAATAACTACAAGGTAATTTTAGTGTACTAGGAATTGATGCAAACAATGTACATCAAATATGCAGTAGGCTGGAGGTTACAAAACTAAAACATAACATTAATACAGAAACCAGTTCGAGTAAATAAGGAAATGCGTATGAAGAGGGGGCATGAAACAAAGTCATACAACATGAGTCCCGAACTAAGCATTTTGAACATTTCATTGACAAGATAACAGAAGAGGATAATTGAGTTTGAGGAGGTTGAAAATTAAAATTATTGTTCAATAACATAAAATAAGTTAACCACTAGACTCACATTATCAGGAAAAAATTGCATAAGAATTATTAACAGATAACTGCAACGAAAGACACAAATAACCAGAAAAAAGATACATAAGAAAAGCAAGTGAAAGTGAAAAAGGAAACTTGAAAATTAGTGACATAGCAGCTACAGCAGCCATGCTACATCAACTTACTAGCCCATTGTGGGGGGAAGTAACAACATTATCTGGGAATACTACAGACAACCCTATGACGTTTACTAAACAATTTGAGGATCATTAAACCTTCTTTAAATTTGGAGAAATTGAGACAGTGAAAACCCTTATTTGCATAAGCATATCACCACTAGGTCCTGATTAGAGACTACATCAGAAGTTGCTTAGAATTTAAGATAACCTTGTTAGCTCACTTTTGGAGCCTAGAAACAAAAATTAATTTACGAACGAGTTTGAAAACGAAGTGATATAACCCCAGAAGGGGAAAAATTACTGAGGAGCATCTAGTAGACGTATTACAAGAACCCGTCACATGACAAGACAAATTCCCTGTGAATTACCAATGCAAGTGGTCGACAACAACAGTATTCTCAGCAACAGAATTTCGGAATCAACTAATTCAAATTGGCCGACTTGAAAAACTGCCTTAACATCGCCAAATGTAAGACCAAAATCAACCAAAACTAACAAAATAGATCCTATGTATCAACAAATAGGAAAATTACCATTACCAATTGGAGGGGGGTTCGAAGGTCACCAAGTAAACCTGATTGGAAATAGGAGGGGAGACTTGTGGAGGAACATCAAATTCTCGAAAAGAAGAAGAAGAAATAGTTACAGTAAAAAAGGAGGAGTTGTGTCAGCAGGGAGAATACATAAAAACCAGGCTGGAGGGGAAGGGAAAAATGAAGAACAGAACTACTCGAATAAAAGACAGATGGGAAAGGAAGACAGACAACGACGACGATGATGAAGAACACAAACTGCAGTTGCAATGTAGATGTAATGTTAGCCACGATCAGAACACGAGAGGCGAAAACGGAAAACAGAACTACTGGGGTATATGTCATATAAGAAAAGATTGAGTAAGGAGTGTAAATAGAAGATTAAGAACACATGTTACAGATGCAGTGTGCACTGTAACCTAGTCACAAACTGAGCATAAAGATTATGAGAATATAAATAACTGCTACCCATGATTTTGTATTTCCAAAGTTTACAAGGTAAGAAAGAGCAAATTTTAATCAAATTCCTTACATGCAGTTAAATGTGCAGCAGAATGAGTTATGAGAACTCAGGCAATATTGTCCACTGCACGGATACCAGCAAAACCACGGCATAACGAAACACAGGACGCAACTGACAATATATTAAAGGCGAGGCTTTACAGATCTGCTGAGAAAAAGAAACGAGGATACAAACAGTGTAAGCTAAAAAGTGTCAAGATTGTAGAGCTAGTATTATTAAGGACAAATAAATTTAGTTCTTACTTGGAAAAACTTGAGAAATAAATTATGATTGTTTCAAGGCCCATGCCAAAATTTAGAACTACTTCATAACAGCCGTTATTTATCGAGAGATATTATTACAAAAGCTATAGTTAGGAGATTCAATATTACCCAATCGAAAAGGTTCTATGACTCAGTAGTAACGCCTGACAACACAGATTGAAACAAAGCTAGAGGGAATATATTGAGAGCTGTGTATGAGTCAGTCTCCCTCCTTCATGATTTATTGGTTTTCCTTGCCTATTTTTTACGATGATAATTCCAAAAATACAACAACGGAAGAATAACTATTGATCTTACCATTCAGTAGTCATATAAGAAGTGAACTAGGAACTCATAGTTATGTCTTCTTTTATAATATCTAACAAATATCATCAATTTTAATAAATTTTATAAAAACTATATAATTATCAGATCCTAAATCTCTCATTATACATCTACTGGAAGGTAAGATCAATAACTATGTTGCCATTGTGGTACTTTTAGAATTTTCAATCGTGAACCCAAAATAGGCAAGGAAAACCAATAAATCAACACATAGGAGAGAGGCTGACTCTTTAAGTTTAAGAAAAGTTTGAAAGGGTAACAGATGCATGCGTGGATACTATCAAGCACCATGTTCTTTTACGAACTAAGTCTGGGTGACGTTCTTTGATTTCGCATTGATTCCCAATCTTCCACATAATTTTAAGTTTAGTATTTAAGTACATCGACGTGTGTTTAATAAATCGGAAGATATAACCGAGCCACGATGGTAATTTAGCCCAGGAGCTTTGTTTTCTTTTTATTTCAAGGACATGAATAGATTCGTGAATGATAACCAAAGCTGTGCAAATGGAGGTCTCATTTATGCCCTTCACATGAGTCAGCCTAGTTAAGTGCTTACCAGCTGCTGTGAGTTATTTTCTTGTTTGGACCTATTAGAGTGGTTCTGCTGAGTTTGTTTGGGTATAATGTATAGGGTCATGTGATTTTGCCTAATGTGATACGTTGAATGGAAAAGGTTTTATTTTTAGGGCATGAGTATGGGTAACAAGACACATACGTACAGTATTGTAGTCAAGCATATGCGTTTACGTCAAATAACCTTTAAGTAGAAATATACAAATCTATGTTTTTTATCTGTTTCGTTAATTCGATGCTCTCCCTTCGAAAAGCCTGTGATTTGTCCAAGCCCTCGTAATTCACACAGCCATTGATAATTAACAGCTACTGTTCCAGAATGTTAAAAATTTGCTACTTACTGCAAATGAGAATGTCGTTATTGAACTTACACTTACACGAATACAATTAAGAAATTAAAGTCGCTGGTAAATGTACGTTTATATCTACGGTATGATTCTGGAGAAATTTTCAATGTAGTGTTTGGAGCCGCAGTGGTCGAGGGATTAGTTATACCTCTCGCCTCCCACCAAGGCGATCTGGGCTCGATTCCCGGTGGGTTAGGTCCCTAGATTTTGGCATGTGGAAATCGTGCCGGACGATGCTATTTGTCAGTGGATTTTCTCGTGGATCTCCCGTTTCCCTGCCCCTTCATTCCAGCGCCGCTCCATACTCAAATCATGTCACCCCCACCAGGGCTGAAGACTTAGGTGTTAAGTGCTGGCCAAAATCTGTTCACTCCGTACAGGCTATGTCATAAATTGAACTTATTAATTCGATCTAAGAGTTCTGAATTCTATGGAATATAAAATTCTGCTTAAATATTTCCATTTACCATCCACACACTTAACAGATCACGTAATTAAAAAAAAAAAGCCAAGCTCCTATTGCTAGCTCAGTTATAATGACTTTTGTAATTAAATGCCTGGAGAATATATTTTAGCTACAAAGATTTAATTTTAAAATATATTAGTTTAAATTACAAATTATAGTAGAAAATAAAGGTTGCAACCGCTGCGTCACCTAAAACTTGGTGATGCTAATTCTTATTTAGTATTCAGTTTTGAATTAACATTGTAATAAGCGAGCTCGCTACTCTAAACCTTGCTGTTTGAGACGAGTATGCATAATGGTTGCCACTGCAGTTATACATCTGTCATGCAAGCAACGAACATAACGCAAAACGTAAGCGGTTGTAGAATGGCATAACACGTGCGGCTGGTGCACAAATGCATTGAACAGTCCCGTTTTTTGTGATGTAATTGTAGGTTGTATTCTCCCTATGATGGCGCAGTAACCCTAACACTTATGCTGTGTTAGATGATTACGTCAGCGCAGACATATATTTTCTCTTTCCAGGTGTATTGAGCTGTGTATATTCCAATAATCAAAGCTGCACCGACAAGTTAGCAGCCTGGTGGGGT